>BQNB010208738.1:0-10387 GCA_026074375.1 Tanacetum coccineum
TTATTATTAAAACGTTGAGAGGTCAAAAAATATAAATAACGTTTTTAAAAATTATTTGTATTAACAAATATTATTAGCGACGTCGAGTAGAACTTACACCCTAATATATAAACCTCGTCTATTGTAGGTGTCAAGTGATTGCAACAAATTTGCCTAGCTCCTTTAATAACATGACTTATCTCTACTACATTATAATGCATTTGAGACGTTTTTCTAAACGTAAAGGCTTAAAATTCAGACAATTTAACTTGCTTATTAAGGAAAGATTTGTCTTACGTTTGCCATGAAATCAATACATATACATTATAACTCTATATTAAACGGTAGAAAATAAAAGTTCACTACTCTCAAATAGCATTGATTGCTCACATCTCTCTCTCTATCTATCTCTCTCTCTCTCTATCTATCTATATATATATATATATATATATATATATATATATATATCCACTTCACGCGTCCACTTTCTTCTCCACTCACATCTTCTTCTACTTAAAATCTATTTCCTTCATTCAGGTCACTCATCTCTCTTCACACACTATTTTTCTCTCTGATCTCATCTGCTCTCTCGATTGCCATCTGTCTTCCACTCTCAGTAGGGTGTCTCTTCGATTTTAGCTGCACTCTCCCAATTTCCATCTGTCTTCCACTTTCAATGGGGGTATATATGGTTGGTGCTTTGTGATGTTTTTGGTGGTTTACGTAGCGGTCAAAAAGGTGTAGCTTATCAGTGAGTTGTTTTACCTCTTGCCGGATTAAATTTAAGGCCAGCCGTAAGCTTTATATTTGTTGTGGCTTGATTTTTGTTATTGTGTTTGGTTAAATGTTTTGCATACTGTGGTGTCTTTGAATCTTAGGGTGTTGCCTATGCTTATATAAACCCTAACCGTGATGTTTAATTTAGAAGTGTAATAGTTTTATCAGCTATTGTTTGTTTATTACTCATGTGAATGTATTGCGACTCATTACGAAACAATTGCTTATATAGTTGGATTTTTCACAATGTGATTGGATATGTTAGGCCATATGTTTTTAAATTGTGTTTAGGTGTTTTCTACTTTTACGACTCACTACGAAACAATTGCTTATATAGGTTGGATTTTTGACAATGTGATTGTATATGTTAGGCCATATGTTTTTAGATTTTGTTTAGGTGTTGTCTGCCTTTAGGAATGTTGATTTTGTAGAATCAATTGTTTGGCCCTGTTGGTGTCTTCCTAATATTGGTATATTGGTTTTTAATAGTATTATGAGGGGAAAGGTTGTCAGCATAAACGAGGGCGAATATGGTGTATTTCCTACGTTTTTGTTTTGTAACACTATGAACGACTCGCCGATGTGTGGTGATTATTTGCATCAACAATTCTATAGTTGTGAATGTTCTTTTTATGATACTAGAGATTGTAACGTGACTTCTTCATAAGTTCCGTCTATGGCTGTTAATGACGTAGCCTTAAACACTGCTGATCATATGTCATTTTCTATTAACAAAAATCTGCACCTTGGGAGTTCCATCAATGGTAATGTTCTTATCATTTTTTTCTGTATGTGTATTTTTGTTTATTGTTTCACTTTTTTAATGCATTCTATTTCTTGATTTCGCAGCAGTTCAGCAACACTTGGTTGGCACTGAAAATATAACACCTAACAACGCTGTCGGTTGTGGGATCCCCCTTCTAGAAAATCCTGCTGATGGTACGTTTGTTCCTGCTGCAAATTCAAAATTATATTAATCTGCTTTGGTTTATTATTGTTTTTTATATGTTTCGTGCGAATAAAAGCAGTTGGAAGTTACATTTGTTTTTAAGTGTTGGATAATTGCTTCTTGGTTTCGAGCGAATAAAAGCAGTTAGGAGTTACGCAAGTTATTTTACCAGCGGAGGTTTGCAACACTTCGGTGCCTGGGGTTATGCAACGTCGTTGTCTGACAAGCTGATGACATCAAATAACGTTACATTTATACCATCATTTATCCTGAATAAATTATTCACTTTTATATAATTATTGCAAGAATCGTTACTTAATTACTTAAAGTTGTAAATTACAGTAATTACGAAGTAATTTGTGAGGACATTCTAAAAGGCGCACTTTTTGGAGTTTAAACAATGAAATTTGAAGATTGCTTATTTCTTTTTAATACGTTGTATCTAGAAAAAAAAGATATGACGTATCAGCGCATGGACTTCACAAGAAAACGCGTTTGCTCAATTCCTAATACGGCGTATCCTACTGCCTATATACGCCGTATCGAGCTGGATAAACATTTAAAGATCATATGAGTAATATAGTTTGGGAAGGATATATCTAATTAATTAAGAACGTAGCGCGCACTCCAAGGAAATTACCCATATACGCCAAATTGACCTGGTTCAATACGGCGTATCCATCAATTTTCAGAGACTATAAATAAAAGACTCAAAAATGAGTTTTCAGTGTGCAAAATCATATTCTCTATACCATACACATAAAAGTTGATTTTCTAAAGAGAAGAAGAATAGCCAAAGGTTAAGCATCGATCACGATTCCATAGAAGACACCGTGTAATTCCTATACTCTTGTAATCATTTAATTTTTGGTATCGTTCGGTAAAACATTTAGTTTACCTTGGTTATTTCATCGCGCTTGTATAATTACAATGGTTATGGGCTAAACCCTCGGGTAGTAGCCATCTTAATGAAGATTAAATGTTTGGTTTGTTTTAATCTGATTGCTTAATTTATCTATTATCCTAAATACTTAACCCATATCACAACAATAAGCAATACCAAATATGTAATAAGCTAGAAAAACAGAAAGAGAAACTAGAGAGAGAAACAAAAGATGGAAGATTAGATTAGAGAGAAAGAGAGAGTGGTGGATGATTACACACACATACAAATGTAAGAAATAGCAACCAACACCCTTTTCTTATGTGGAGAGGTACTTATTTATACCCTTAACCCACTAAGTGGCGTATGGGCTTGTTACTTAGGCCGGGCTTGGCATATCTTGGGCTTTGAGCCTGAAACCCAGACAATATTAGTTTATAATCCAAGCCCGTTGAACCCGACTAGCCTATTACTTAACAAGACTAATTACAACTAATAAGACCGATAACATTCTTGTTCGACTTATATAAAATTAAGGCTAACAATCTCCCTTAATGTTGAGGTCTTCTTTAATCTCCCCAACATTGACGTTCTTGATGGAAGTTATCTTGATTTGACTTTATCTTCCTTAATGTTGAAGATATGACGTTTGAGCTTTTGCCTTCTTTGGTCTTGTCTTTGTTTTTTCTTGTTTGTAATGGCTCTGTTCATTCATGCTTAAGACGATCGATAACATTCTTTCGGTGTTGTTTATGTGATCTTGATCTTGAGCCATCATCTTTTGAATTTGAATTCTTGAGATCTTTAATCTTGCATCATCTCCTTGACTTGAATCATCTTGATTTGACTTTCTTGATCAACTTATGCTCTTGACCGACATACTCATACTTATTGCATTCTTGTTTGACTTACATGAACATAAGGCTAACAATCTCCCCAAAATACGATTCTTGATTTAACTTTAAAGATCTTTGAGGAAGTTTAGGATCAACAATCTTGATGCTAAATGATTGACTTTTAGAGCTTGAGTATGAGTATGTGGTAATGAATCTGACTTCACTGGTACATGGTTGCAACACCGACGATTGAATCTGCATTTAAAAGGTTAGTGATAAACAACAGATATGGACGAAAGTGTCTTTGTCACTTCGTCGAATACCGTTGCAATAACTACGGTTCCCTGTTAATCAGTATAAATACTGCATGCGATCAGGTAGAATTCATATGAATCTTTTTGACAGGGTTTCGCAGTTGTACTAGCCGTTCTAGTTACCAGAGCATCTCAAAGCAAACAACACGGTAAGAGTGAATCAGATAGTTACTATCTTTCTGATTTAGTTGTCAATTCATATACTAGACCAAATCGATATCCAGTTATCACATGTTCAATTCATATAGAATCTTGCAAGTCACCTACCAAGAGCTTGTTTGATGTTGACTCAAGCAGGATTTCAATCTTCACTGTGAATACTTAAGTATCACTCGGATGTTCTGGCAAGATCTCAAGGATAATGTGTAGGAATCTTTGGTACAACTTGTGAACTTTATGGTGTTTAACAAGTGTATTTTGACATTGTATCGTAATGAGATTTATAATTTGATCTCTTCTGGCTCTAGACTCGATTTGTGCGCTTTGGTTTAGTTAATCGAAGGCTGGAGCAGACTGCCACCTATTCACTATCAACAATCTCGAAGTGAGATGTCAATAGATAATGTGTGTATCTCCATGACAAATGAGATAAGTTTCTTTTGAGAGAAACTTAAATGGCTAGGAAGGGTTGTGCATTGCATCACTGGGTCCATGACAGCTTTCTTCAATATCAACAATCATTATTGTGATTTTGATAGATTATGTATTGACCCAGTTTCTGCCTAAGTTGTGTTTGGAGGGCTGCTTTATTTTCACCATTTATCCATACATTTCTTTTTCATTCTTCAACCCCTTCAATGCTTACCAAGACGTCATTACTAACACCTTGTTGTGACTGTTCCAGTGTTAGCTCAAACTTAGTCGGCATTCTTCTCTTATTCACATTCATCTCCAATCATAACTAAGGACTGCTATTTCTAACTATGGATTGTCCTTGGGTAGACCCCTCTGGTTCTGGTTGGATCATAGGACTTATACCTAACCTTAACCACCTTATGATTTCATTGATGTCATGAGATTAATTGGTTGTTGGGTATAGAGATCGAACCATAAAAACCTTTTTCTGACATTTTGAAATACTCCCCCTACACATGTGCATCGAGATTCAAAATTGTTTTGCACATGAAGGAAAGAGTCGCACTTAGAGTCTTAAAGATCACATTCATCTATATCACATTTTAATAACATTTTCTCCCCTTATTTTAAATAATAAAACATTTAGTATTTGAAATACCAATTGATTAAAATTTATGACATGAAAAATTCCATGGGAGAAAAATTATACCACGATATGCATGAATTCATTTTTCATATTTCTCCCCTTCAATAGTATATGTGGGATACCAAGATTTATTAAAACTTGACATTGGAATGAAAAATGATATGACACCACACAATGTTGAAGACGGAGTGAGATACCTTAGTGAACAATGTATATTATTAATTGACATTATAATTTCCACATTTTAATTTCATAAAATGTTTTTGGATACATAAAATTGACATTTATGAGATGTACCCAACACATTAAAAGGCTTTTGTTTTAAAAGCTCCCCCTCATAAATAGATTCACTTGTTACGATGACATTGTTGAGCATTCATTTTAATAGTTGTACCACTTATAATTATTAAATATTGTACCAATTGTTAAATATATTGAGGAAGGGAGTGTTGAACACACAATTTAACAAATACCACTTTTTATGAAAAGATACCACAAATTATATTGTAGACAATTTGACATTGAAAGTTCTTTTTAAAAAATTATGTTTAATGATTTTTTTTAAAACCATGATAGAAGACTTCTCTTCTTTATAAAGAGTAAGCGCACTAAAATGTACACTCCCCTATTACATTTGGGTCCAAGTTATGCATTGAAATGTACATAAGTCATAGAGAAAAATTTAGAAATGACATGTTTTGAAAGCATTTGAAACTCTTGCTCGAACTTCATTTACACGCCCGTGTCGATGTTAATCAACATTTCTGGGTACGTAAATGTTATCGATTCCAATAGACATGCCGAGAAGATTTGTTTTGATATTTTTGAAATTTTCTGATTTTATATTTCATTTTTATAGATTTTATATTTTTCTACTTCTTGTTGTTGGTTTTATATTTTTTTTTTTTCAAAAATATTTATAAATCAAAATAAAGAGAAAAATAAAAATATTTACAGATTCGATGTTTGATGGATCAAGCAGATTCGTTTGCCAGAACCTCCAGTTCTTCTGGAGTCAAACATCTCATACCGAGTCGTCTGACGAGATACTTAAACCTATCTTCCGACAGAGCTTTAGTAAACATGTCAGCTAACTGGTATTTAGTTCTGACAAAGAATAATTCAACAATAACTTTTTCAATCTATTCCTTTATGAAGTGATATCTGACATCGATGTGTTTGGTACGGGAATGCTGGACTGGATTGCACGAGATGGCTATGGCTGCCTTTGAGTCACAATACATTGGTATTTTATCAAAGTGGAAGCCAGAATCTGTGAGCTGAGTTCTCAACCATAGAACTTGAACGCAACACTTAGATAAAGACACATACTCGACTTCTGCTAAAGAAACTGAAGTGCAATCCTGCTTCTTGGATGACCAACTGACTAATTTGTCACCACCTCAAAATTGTATGCCACCAGATGTACTCTTACGTGAATCAAGACAACCTGTGTGATCCGAATTTGAAAAGGCAGTTAGTTCAAAACCGGTGTCCTTCGGATACTAGAGTCCCATGTTAATGGTATCTTTAATGTATCGAAAGATCCGCTTAACCGTAGTGAGATGTTTCTTAGTCGGTTTCGCTTGATAGCGAGCATAATAACATGTTGCATGTACAATATCTGCTTGATAGCGAGCACAATAACATGTTGCATGTACAATATCTGGTCTACTTGCTGTTAGGTACATGAGTGCTCCGACCATACTACGATATTTCGTTTGGTCGACCGGAGTACCACTCAAGTCAGCATCAAGGTGTTTTGTAGCCATTGGTGTACCAATGCTATCACATGAGGTCATACCATGCTTTTTAAGTATCTCTTGAGCATACTTAGCTTGGTTTATAAAGATACCACGAGGGGATTGGTGGATCTGAATTCCTAAAAATAATTTCAGCTCCCTCATCATAGACATATCAAACTTGTTGTGCATTAGTTTTTCAAATCGTTTTGAAAGTTTTGGGCTCGTAGAACCAAAAATAATATCATCAACGTAAATTTGCACAAGCAATATGTCTTCCCCATGTTTAGTTATGAACAGAGTTGGATCAATAGAACCTTTTGAGAATCCTTTCGATACCAAGAAATTAGAGAGTTCATCATACCACGCTCTTGGTGCTTGTTTGAGACCATATAATGCTTTCTTGAGACGGTAAACTTTGTCAGGATAATATGGGTCAACAAACCCTTCTGGTTGGTTTACGTACACTTCTTCCTTTAGAGGTCCGTAAAGAAATGCTGTTTTGACGTCCATCTGGTATACGGTAAATGATTTGTGTGCAGCGTACGCAATGAACAACCGGACGGCCTCCAACCGAGCAACTGGTGCAAATGACTCTTCAAAATCAATTCCTTCCTTTTGAGCATATCCATTAGCTACAAGACGAGATTTGTTGCCAATAACAGTATTTTCCTCATCACGTTTGTTTTTTCAGAGCCACTTTAAGTTAATGACATTTTTGAAAAGTGGTCTGTCGACTAATTCCCATACATCTAATGATCAATACTGATGAGTTCTTCCTGAATTGATCAATCCATGCAGAATCAGCCATGGCTTCTTTGATGTTCTTTGGTTCGGTTCGACTCACGGTGAGTGCGAACATACACATCTCGCCATCTGTTTCTAGCTGACGTCTTGTTCTAATTGATTGAGAAGGATTTCCAATGACTTGTTCTAATGGATGATCTTTTGTCCAACGTTGTGCAGAAGGATGGTGTTGATAGAAAGTATGCATGTTTGACGAATCAACATGACGAGACAATGTCTCCCTCGTTCTTGTACCGGTTTACTAAAGATGTTGATAAATTCATCGTCGTCAAATTATGCATTTTCGGTATTGGTTTCTGCTTGAATAATGTTCTTAGGTGCAGTGACAGTTGTACTTGAGTGAAGTTTGATGTGTTGAATTGAATGTTCAATGGAGGTGGATCTGCAAACAAGGTTTATTGTAGAGGTGAAGTTTGTTAATGTTTGTTGCGTTATCGGGATTATCACAGGAATGTACAACGAAAGACTTATGACCAACATGAGAAGTTCCATTGAGTAATTCACTGAACATCGGACTATATAGCAATTCCAGCTCATTTGACGTTGTTTCTGTCTCAGCAGTTTGAGAAACATTTTCTTGACTTTGTGGACCGGGACTTAAACTGTCTTGTTCAAGTACCGTTGTCGAACATTGTGGACCGGGGTCAGAACTGACGTGATCTGACGCCATCTGAGGCAATTCGTCAAAGTTAACATGAATTGTTTCAACTATTATTATTTCTCTTGTTAAATACCTTTGTAAGCCTTTGACTGAGTAGAATACCCAACAAAAATACATGCATCACCTTTTTCCTTCATTTTATCAAGATTTTCACCATCTCTGACGATATAGCAAAGAGAACCAAAGATGTGAAAGAACTTAACTGACGGTTTCCGGGCATTGATGATATGGTAAGGTGTTTTCTCATGTCGCGAAAATTAAAGTGAACGTTTTTGATTAAAACATGCTGTTGCAAATTGCTTCAGCCTAGAAGAACAAAAGAACTTTACGGCTCTTACATAGTTCGAGCAGCCTCAACAAGAGTAGGTTCCGTCTTTCGACAACGCCGTTTGTTTCAGTGTTTCAGTATTGATGTATTATTTCTTAATTCCTCCTTTTGCAAGTATGCATGAGAGTTTTATTAAGAAATTTCGTGCCTTTTGTCAGTTCCGAACTATTGTAACTGAGCATGAAGTCTTCAAAATTTCATTGTGACAAGTGTGAGGAAATCAATGAGAACACTAGGTATATCGTCTTTAGACCTCAATAAGTGAGTTCCACTTATTCAGGAGTAGTCCCATCAATAATTACAGAGAACATATTTCTTCCATTAATGCTCCTACCCGCATTGTCACATAAGTCCAATTGCAGAAGTTGAACCGTCTTTTGAGCTTGGGTAGTCTTAAGTTGTGAAAAGACTTTCTTTTTGGCTTTCCCCAACCACAAGAAGAACACAAATGATCCTTTGAACAATTTTAATTTTGGAGGGATCATTCACGCATATTATTCTTCGAAAGCAAGTTTGATGGTGTTTCGAAGTATAGATGAGATAAATGACGATGCCATAACCAAGCTAAGACGATGTTGCCTTTAGCATTAAGCAAATTGGATTGGGGAGTTTTTGAGCCTTGCAAGAGTAAAAGTAATACAAAACTGTGCCACGAGAAACCTGTGAGAAGAATCACTTCCCTTCACATCACGGATATAACATGTGGACATTCTGAAAAGCAACACTTCAAATCCGCATCACAGAATTGACCAACGGAGAATAAATTGTGATTCAGCCCTTCGACGTAATAAACCCTTTTGATAGTTACATTCCCTTGAACCAGATCTCCATAACCAAGAATCGGTGCAATTTGATCATTTCCAAAACTTCACCGTTCCGAGAAATTTCTCCAGCACATAATTAGTTTAGAAGTTTGAGATTTCCGGTCATGTGCTTTGAGCACCCAGAGGATGACGATGAATAAGTAATACACTAGCAAGAGCGCGGGAGACGGGAAAGAATTACAGACAATGAATTATTGGACACAATGGAACACCTAGAGTCTTATGTTCCAAAATATTAGCAGTTCAGATGCCATTTCCTAGAGTCATACTAATGTGTGGTATAACATTTCCTATTGATTGAGACTTAGGTTTTCCAATAGTATCCGGTGGAGTATACTTATGATACAACCAAACTGCATGTCTTACTAACTTGCTCAATATAGCTTCCTGTTTTTGTGTCTAGGTTTCTTGACACGGAGTCTGTAGCAACGGTTTTCTTACTGGATGTTGCAACAGATTAGTTCACATTATGCTTGGATTTTCTAGTACTAATAGGCACAGCAATGGTTGTCTAGTCCTAGAATTTTACGCCATTAATATAATGTAGACACACAAACAAATCATGATTGTTATTCAGCACACATATTTTCCACAATAACACAGACAAAGTTGACATTCAAAGAGGTCTTAAGCATTACAAACTGTCATTACACGCAGTTACAAACGTTTTATTATTTGAAAAATTAAAATTCCTATGGTGGTCTGCTACATTTTGCTTCTTCCGTTGACTATTGTTAGGCATGACTCTATCTTCCAAGTGATTGCTCTTAAAGTGTGGTCTGTTAACACTAGTAGTGGGAATTACTCCTGTAGAGAAAGACACGCGTTTGTTAGTTTTCCTAATGTCTTGAGGCAACCGTGGTGTTCTAGTTTGATTAGGCTTTGTGTGCACTTTGTACATTCTTGGTGCAATCACATTTGTGTTCTTGAAAGTTGGCAACACATTCTGAGGCAAAATCTGTGCAGTGACTAGTTTTGAAAAATCATAGGACACTTTTTGTGTGGGGACTGACTTTGACTTTGAAAAATCTTTCTTTGCAAGAGAATCTGAAAAAATAGCTGAGT
>BQNB010208739.1:0-10387 GCA_026074375.1 Tanacetum coccineum
GTACTGCTGACCCTTTACACTACCAGTATTAACTAAAAAAATTAGTACTGCCTTCACAAGTTAGTACTGTTAGCTTACATTTCAGTATAATTAAGTTTAGCTTTAGCTTATTATAGATTTAATTTTAAGTTTTAGTTTTCTAGCTTATTTCATTACTTGTTACGTTTTCAAAAGTCAAATTGCATCAGCAGTACTCTCAAAGTACTGCTGAATTTTCACACTAGCAGTACTTTCTCTTGAAAGTACTGCTGAATATTTGCACTAGCAGTACTAACCTCAGTTAGTACTGTTGTGTTCTTAGATTAATTTAGATAAGTAATTTTAGGATTTAGCTTATAAAATTCAGTAGGATTTAAGTTTTCATATAGCTTAATTTAGTTTAAGTCTTAAATTTTGTTTTCTAGATTACTGTCTTAGCTTATTTTCGACAGTTTTAGAATTTTTTTGGACTTTTAAGGTTTTTGTCATCCTTGAATTCTAAAGTCTAAATTTGTTAATTCAGCTTTTAAGTCTAGATTTTATAGCTTATTTAGATGAATAATAAGTAGTTTGATAAGTCCTTTAAGTTTCAGAGTCTAGTTTAGCTTATTAAGTTTTCTAGCTTATTTGGAGTTTGTGTTACTTTGCTTATTTCCTGAGTTTGCTTATTTCATGATCGATTTCAGTAGCATTAAAGTAGTTTAAGCTTTAATTTCTTTTCATTTTCAAATTAAGCACATCATAAGCTTTCTAGAACTTCTTTCCTTTTTAATTTTGAACTAGTTTTGAGTTTTTTATAGCTTATTTTCTAAAACCAAGGGTTAAGCCCTCCTTTCTGTAACAGCTTAAAGATAAGCTCTTTGTGAGCTTATTTGTGAGTTTCAGCCCAAGTAGCCTTTATTAATCTTGTTCCCCCTGGCTTCCTTTACAACTTTGCTTCTTTGAGTTTTTCATAATAAGCACTTTTCAAATTTCACCTTAATTCGGGCCTTAGCTTGTCAACGGGGTAGATTCTCAGGGTAGAAAGTGTAACTTTTCGATCTTAGTTGTTTTTCAGTTAGTCCCTCCGTTAATTTGTTAGATACCTAGTTAGTCCTTTTCCTTTTTGCACCATTAGTAATTAGGGTTAAGTTTTAATTAGTTTAATTAAACTTTTATAAAAAGATAAAAATTAGGGCTTTTATTTTAATAATTTTCGGCAACTTTTCTTTATTTAGTGAAATTTTAGTTTGTCTCCTTGTTTAATTGTCATTATTTGTCGCTTCTTAATTTCGTAGTAATAGCTTATCCAAAATATCTTTGCTTCATTCAAATCAGGATCCGAACCTAAACGTGGTTTCAATTTCACTAGTCGTTGGGGAAACGACCCGGGAGATCATACTTACCCGGTTAAACATACGTATATTATATATATATATATTATATTATTTTTTGTAAGTTTTAACTTCTTACCTTAGTTAAAGGTGAATAGTTGGAATTTACCTAAGTAGTATTTTTATTATATATTTTATACGTACGTAAAACTGCAATCATTTGTCCAAGAACATGTTCATTATATTTATTTACTTATATAAACTATATAAATAAATAAATAGCTATAAATTATGTAAATTTATCCATTGCTTGTAAATCCATAAGTAAAACATATTCTCATGTTTTTAACATCATTTTAGCCATGAACAAGTATGTCTTGAGTTTATATAAACTTGTAATATTTTATAAACATGATAAAATATAACTAGGTGATGATTAACTACATAAAAATTATATAAAACATGAAATTTACATATTGAGAAGATTAGGGTTTAAAGAAGACCTTAATATGATGAGTGAAGATGATACGCAATAACCTAACCCAAGTATTAACCCAAAATACTTCTCACAAAACCCTAACTTCAACAAAGAAACCCTATTTATCTTCACTTCTATAAACCCTTATAGTCACCCAACCAAGCTTCCAATACAATTTGTAACAGCTTAGATATGCCTAATATCAACCCTTGTACACTTGTATCCTTGCAAAAATAAAAAACTATGGAAGAAATTTCTAGCTTATATGAGCAGTGAGTTATGAGCTTATAAATGGGAGAATTTTATGATTTTTACTAAGTGAAATGAAGTATGAGAGTTCTTGGAATAGGAGGCTATATATAGTATAAATATCTTGGCAATACCATAAACCAATCCATGGTTTTCAAGGGGTGTTGGGTCCGGTTGTGTAAGAGGAGCAAGGGGGATGGTCTTGTTTAAGTTAAGCATGGCTTGGTGTAAGATATGTTGGTAAATGTAAGAAGGTTGCTTGAAAGTTATATCAACACATGCTAGTTGTAAAAGTTAAAATATCTTCCTTGTGCTTTATATATATATATATATATATATATATATATATATATATATATATATATATATATATATATATATATATATATATATATATATATATACACCCAGCATATATATGTATATGTATAAGTAATTATATAATTTTTGAGTATTGGGTATAATTGTGGGTATTTGATTAAGTGTAGATAGGTATTGGTGCTTCCGTGTATGCCTAAATGTATTTTATTGCAAAACGTAAACGTTTTACGTAACCAATAAAAATAAAATATAAAAAGTTGATTATTACTTAAGTAAAAATAATATAATGCTTGCTTGACGTAAACGTTTATTTGTTTGGTGTCCGTTTACGCTGAATATTGATTTTTAGTTTACGCGATTTAACTAAACAATAAAAATTAAAAGTAAACGCGTAAAAGTCTAAAAATAAATAATGGAATAATGAAAGTCATAAAATGACCTAAAATAACAGATTGTTTCTGTCTCCTCCTGTTAAAAGAGCTTTGTCCTTAAAGCTTTAAGATGTGGCATTGGATGAAAATGCGCGATTGGTGAAGAGGTGTGGATACTTCTTCTTAAATTGATCTTCATGTTCCCATGTGAACTCAGGACCTCTCCTAGAGTTCCATCAAACTTTGATAATGGGAATGCGAATTTGCTTTAACCGCTTAACTTCACGATCCATAATTTCCACTGGTTCTTCAACGAAGTGAAGTTTATCATCAATGTGTATTTCATCCAACGGCTCGTCAGATAAACATTTCTTTAGACTGGATACATGAAATGTGCTATGAACCCTGCTTAGATGTTGAGGAAGTTCTAGTCTGTAAGCAATGGTTCCCACTTTAGCTAACACCTTGAAAGTTCCAATATATCTCGGGTTCAACTTCCCCCGTTTTCCAAAATAGATAACCCCTTTCCAAGGCGAAACTTTTAACATGACTTGGTCACCAACTTAAAATTCTAAAGGCTTACGCCTCACATAAGCGTAACTCTTTTGACGATCACGAGCGGCTTAAATTCTTTGCTTGATTTAAACAATCTTCTCGGTTGTCTCGTGAATAAGTTTTGGACCAGTGAGCTGAGCGTCTTCGACCTCGGCCCAACAAACAGGTGATCGACACTTTCGAACATAAAGTGCCTCGAATGGGGAAGCTTTAATGCTAGTGTGATAACTATTATTATACGAAAATTCGATCAGCGGTAAGTGCCTTTTCCAACCATTCCCAAAATCTATCATGTAGGCGAGTAACATATCTTCTAGTGTCTGAATGGTCCTTTCGCTTTGTCCATCGGTCTGAGGATGGTAAGCAGTACTCATGTCCAAACGAGTATCTAAAGCTTTTTGCACTGCCCTCCAAAAATTCGACGTAAATCTATCGTCACGGTCACAAATGATTAAGACTGGTATGCCATGTCTCGTGGCTACTTCCTTCATGTATAGTCTTGCAAATTTGTCCATTGGGTCATTTACCCTCATCGGTAAAAAGTGTGCAGACTTGGTAAGACGGTCTACAATTACATAAATGGTATCATAACCACTTGACCTCCTTGAGAGTTTGGTGACAAAATCCATAGTGATATTGTCCCACTTCTATTGAGGAATCTCAGGTTGCACCAACAAACCAGATGGTTTTTGGTGTTCAGCTTTGACCTTCAGACACGTCAAACACTTGCTAACATAAGTGGCTATATCGGCTTTCATGTTGGGCCACCAATATAATTTCTTCATGTCCTGATACATCTTGTCGGAACCCGAATGAACAGTATATTTCGACTTGTGGGACTCATGCATTATCAAAGCCCTTAGGTCACCATAACACGAAAACCAACTTCTGTTATTCAAACACAGCATTCTGTTGGTACGCGGTTCCAACTTTTCCTTTGAGAGATCCTTCCTGATCATACCTCCTACATTTTCAGCTTCGATGTTTTCCAGTTTCATTGCTTCTATCTGAGCTTCTAAAATTTTCTTGGGAAGATTCAAACCAATAGTCATAACTAAGGCTCGAACCCCTAATGGCTTAATTGGTTCTTTCCTACTTAAAGCGTCAGCCACTACATTAGCTTTCCCGGGGTGATAACAAATTTCGCAATCGTAATCACTGAGAAACTCTAATTAACGATGTTGCCTCTTGTTCAGTTCCTTCTTATCAAGGATGTGTTACAAACTTTTGTGATCAGTAAACACGGTACACTTTGATCCATACAAATAGTGCCTCCAAATCTTCTGGGCGAACACTACTGCTCCTAACTCTAGATCATGAGTCGTGTAATTCTTCTCATGGATCTTCAATTGACTTGATGCATAAGCAATTACCTTCTTGTTCTGCATTAACACAACACCTAATCCTTTATGCGAATTCGCAATAAATAATAAAGTTCTTGGCTCCTTCAGGTAAAGCCAAGATAGGTGCGCTATACAATTTCTCCTTCAACAACTGGAAATCTGCTTCTTGTTTGTCACCCCAATCAAACATGACCTTCTTTTGGGTTAGCTTAGTCATTGATTTGGTGATCTTTGAAAATCCTTCAATGAACCTTCGATAGTAATCGACAAGACCTAAAAATTAACGAATCTCCGTTGGTATCTTAGGAGATGCCCAATCTTTAATGGACTCGATCTTGGCGGGGCCCACGTGAATGCCCTTACTGTCAATCACGTGATCGAGGAACTATACTTTTGGAATCCAAAATTCACACTTAGAAAATTTTGCATACAACTCCTCCTTCTTAAGCAATTCCAAGATTAACTTGAGATCTTATTCATGCTCTTGCTTGGTCTTCGAATATATCAGAATATCTTCAATAAAGACAATCACAAATTTGTCTAAATATGGTTTGCACACCCGATTCATGAGGTCAATAAATACAGCCGGTGCGCTAGTCAAACCAAATGGCATAACTTGAAATTCATAAGGTCCATATCAAGTTCTGAATGCGGTCTTTGGGATGTCTTCTTTTGGAACTCTTAGTTGATGATAACCCGACCTCAGGTCGATCTTCGATTAGACACTCGACCATTGAAGTTGATCGAATTAATCGTCAATTCTTGAAAGCGGATAACGGTTCTTTACCGTTAGCTTATTCAATTCCTGGTAATCGATGCACATCCGGAATGATCCATCCTTTTTCTTAACAAACAAGACTGGAGCTCCCCAAAGTGAGGAACTAGGTCTTATAAAGCCTTTTTCGGAAAGTTCTTGCAGTTGATCCGACAATTCTTTCATCTCAGACAGAGCCAGTCGATATGGCAACCATGCTACAGGGGCAGCACCAGGTACTAAATTGATTTGAAATTCCACTTGTCTGGTTGGTGGAATAGCCGACAAGTCCTAGGGAAATACTTTGGGAAAGTCGCGAACAGTTGGTACATCTTCAAGTCGCTTCTCCTCCGACTTGTCTTCAGCCTTCCTTTAGGTAACATGTGCCAAAAAGACATGACATACTTTCATCAAATACTTTTGCGTTTTGGTGCACGAGATGATGTTTAATCGAGACCCGTGCTCGTTGTTTCTTTCGTCCCCACGAACCATTAAGATTTCATTTCCAAAGGGGATACGAACGATTTTCTTGTCACAAACGATTACAGCATGATATTTTGATAACCAGTCCATGCCAATTATGACGTCAAAACTACCCATTTCTACGGGAATTAAGTCGATGTTGAATGGATGATTCAGAAAATTCAAAGTGCAACCCCGTATAAGTGTGTTAACCCAAATTATTCTACCATTAGCTAACTCGACGTCATAACCATGGTCTAGTGTAGTTGGTATGATATCAATCAAAGAACTAAATGTAGTGGACACAAAACTTCTATCAGTACCAGTATCAAATAAAATCGAAGCATAGTGGTTGTTTAGGAGGAACGTCCCCGTGACAACATTAGAGTTTGGATTTTTCCTTGCAGTGCCCACACCATAAGCTCTTGTCACATCATTACCATTCCCAGCTTGATTTACCTGATTCTTGTTCCTTAACTTCGGGCAATTATTCTTGAAATGACCCTGAGCTCCACACTCAAAGCAAGTGAGAACTCTTTGATTTGCCCCTTGGGCTCTCTGGTTGTTGTTGGTAGCGGTATGCTAGCTTCTGCAGTCCCGGGCCGAATAGCCAGTCCTCTTGCAGTTGGTGCACTTGAGAGCATACTGCCGGTCATGGTGATAGTTTCACTTAGGGCATAGAGGTTTAGATCCTCCGTAAGGTTTCTTCTCACCAGGCCCAATAGTGTAAGCCCGTGCCACATTATACCTTTTGAAAGGCTGTTGTTGGTTTTGATTGTTCCTTGAAGCGTCCTCAAACTTCCTTTTATTTTCAGCTTGTCGTTTAGCCAAAGTACGGATGTTTTGATCTATCAGTTCGGTGGCAAACTCAATAGAATCCTACATGGTTTTTGGCTTAGATGCCATCACACTTTCATGAATCATGTCGGGCAGACCACCAACATACTTTTCAATCTCATTGGATTCCTCAGGAAACATCCTTGTGCACATCAGTGACAACTCTTGAAAACGTTGGTTACCACATCGGTACCTTTAACCTTCAGATTCTACATCTCAATCTCAATCTTCTTAATCTCGCCTCTTGGGCAGTACTTATCAGTCATCATCTTTTTCAAAGTTTTCCATGTCATTGCATATGTAACTTCATGAGTAACGGTCTTAACGTGGGAGTTCCACCACGTACAAGCATTTCCTTGTAGAGTACATGTAGCAAACTTGATTTGACATGCGAGTGTGCAATTGCTTATATGGAAAACAGATTCTATCTTTTCGAACCACTAAGTAAGACCAACAACTCCTTCAGTACCCTTGAAGTTCAGGGGTTGACATTTGAGGAAGTAACTGTAGGTACACTCACGAGTAGGAGGTGCTTGTCTTCTTCCGCCAGTTCCTGAATCATGGCCGTCATCGCCATTCCTGCTTATGTCTACGTCACGTTCTGCCAATGCATCAGCAACGCCCTAGGCAATTAGTGCCTTAAGTTAAGAATCGGTCATAAGGGTAGTGGTGGTGGTTGTTGTGGCAATCTCTTTGGCGGCATTTTCTTCAAAATCACAATAAAATATAATACACATTAGATTTCACACAATCATAAACGAGACATGACATATGCGTAATAAATAAAATGAGATCACAATACACAGTGCAATAATATAACCAAAGTGAGATCAACAATGATATAAATAAATCGACATTCATTCATAACAATACTGATAACATACATGATAGATCTTGGTTACAAATGACCAGTACATAAGATACAAAATGAAATATACAAACCTAAGGCAGTGCTAGCTGGGGGTCACCCATAATACTTAGCATGCCATACAAGATAGCTAGATGATGAACAAAAGATCCATACAGCCTACTAGCTGGGAGTAATCCCATAATACTTAGCAAGGCTATACAGCGAGAGCACCAAATGGTACCACACTAACTACTACTACCAGTTTCCTCCAAAGTATCAACGCGTGCTCCAGCCTCTAATTCTTGGATACGCATGATGGCTCTAGTCGCATGATCATCGGCGTCCTGACGCTGCCACTCGTGGCGATACGCCTGAGTCTCTATCACTGCAATCCGTGCCTCCAAAGCTCTGTTTTGAGACTCAAACCTTGCCAAGGCGTGATGGGTCTCACTACTCTGTCTCTCATAAGCAAGCATCTCTTTCCTTAAAATCTCAATCTCAGCTCTCACAGCAGCACGATCATCATGGGCATCCTGTTGCTATGCATAAAACTCCTTGCTCTTTCTCTTGCGAACATCCGCCTAGTAACTAACCCTCAAGGTTACCACCGCTATCACCATATTGTCCTCTAATGAGATCATACTGTATCTTCTATAGTATCTAACAAAACAATAATCAACCTGGGCCACAGTAAATCCCGCTGTCTCGCAGCAAACTCTCCCCAACCTCAAACCTAGTATAAGAAGTAAGAAGTAGCCTCTTCCGAGGCGGCATTCAGCCTCAATAGCTCTATGGCTTAGTGATGTCAGGTGAATGGTATAAAACAATGTGTGTATGTTGATGGAATAATTAATGATCAGATTCTGCAACTCTCAGCAAGCCATGCTACTCTGGTATGTGGTCGAGATATAGGTAAAAAGAACGGTTAATAGAATTCATGGGTGTATGTGATGTGTAATCTTACCTGGTAGGATGGATATTGAATGTGTGCTCTCCATCTACCCTACATATTAAGTTTGCCCCTACATATAGACTTGGTGTGTGATCTGGGAATGTATAGAAATGAGTGATGGGAAGTTGAGTAGGTAAGGCAAAAGCCTAGCACACGCCATCCTCAAAGTAACGTAATTATCTGTTCTGACAACTTCTTAAGTATAATGGTATGCATGGTGTAGTAGCCGCATACTTCATCTCTCAAACGCATACTCCTCACGAGGACATGATCAATAGTTGGAGAAGAAACAACAGTAGAACATCGGCAAGCTAGGCTCCTACCTCTCTCCCTTCATCCTCTGACATCATCAGCTCTCTCAGCAGCGTCATATCAGAACTCAATACATCATCATCATCACCGCCTCCAGATAAACTTGATCCTCCTTAGTCTCAGCATCAATAGACAATACGCCGGTATACGCCGATCCGGAATCCTCGCAACACCTACAACTAAGGAAGAAAAGAAAATTCCGAACCATATTCCGCGAGTACCTTGCTCTATCTATGATGAATATCACTAAATCAGTCCGTATCCTCACGACGGAGTGAGGAGGATGAATATTATCAGACTGATGTTGAGCATGATGAGATGATATATTGAGATTAGGAGGAGTAGGAGCGACCTACTCCTCCAGTCACTCATTTCTTCTCCAACTATTGATCAGTGTCCCTCCCTAGGAACATATCCCTTTGAAAGACCGATTAGTCTGCCGACACTACCACCTACCACCTGCTACCTACTACTGTCTAAGATGTTTCAGAACCCAATCCGTTACCTTACCCAGATACCTATACCGTTTCCTTCTGAGGAAGAGGTTGCTAGGCTTCTTGCCTTACCTACTCCACCACCATCTCCACTCACTCCATTATCATCACCACTTCCCCAGATACCACCACCACCCACCAGTCCTACCTATGCTCAGGCAACACTAAGTTGTAGAGAAGCCATGAGAGCCACACCATCACTTATACCATCACCACAAGTATGTTTACCACCATCTCCACTACCACCCATGTCATCCCTATTACCACCATTCTTTCTACCCTCACCTATCCGACCCCCACATACCAGAGTAGCCATGGCTCAGATGAGAGTTGCAGCACCATCCAGCCATCATTCACTACTTCCATCACATACACCACCATTGTTACCTATACCATTACCTGCACCATCCACTAGCCATAGAGCTAACATTCCCGAGGCTGACATGCCGCCTCGGAAGAGGCTATTACTTACTACTCTATACCTAGGTTTGAGGTTGGGGAGAGTTCTGCTGCTGCTAGACAGCCGGGATTTACTGTGGCCCACAGGGTTGATTATAGTTTTGTAGATACTATAGATACCAGTATCCGATCTACTGAGAGGACCAATATGGCTGCCATAGAGGTGGTCAACTTGAGGGTTAGTTACTAGGCGGATGTTCGCAAGAGAAAGAGCAAGGAGTTTTATGCATAGCAACAGGATGCCCATGATGATCGTGTTGCTGTGAGAGCTGAGATTGAGATTTTAAGGAAAGAGATGCTTGCTTATGAGAGACAGAGTAGTGAGACCCATCACGCCTTGGCAAGGTTTGAGTCTCAAAACAGAGCTTTGGAGGCACGGATTGCAGTGATAGAGACTCAGGCGTATCGCCACGAGTGGCAGCGTCAGGACGCCGATGATCATGCGACTAGAGCCATCATGCGTATCCAAGAATTAGAGGCTGGAGCACGCGTTGATACTTTGGAGGAAACTGGTAGTAGTAGTTAGTGTGGTACCATTTGTAGCTATCCTGTATAGCCTGCTAAGTATTATGGGATTACTCCCAGCTAGTAGGCTGTATGGATCTTTTGTTCATCATCTAGCTATCTTGTATGGCATGCTAAGTATTATGGGTTATCC
>BQNB010208741.1:0-10386 GCA_026074375.1 Tanacetum coccineum
TCGTCAGATAGACATTTCTTTAAATTAGAAACGTGGAAGGTACTATGGACATTACTGAGTTCTTCAGGAAGCTCAAGTGTGTATGCCACTGGGCTGACCCTTTTAAGGATCTTGAATGGGCCAATGTACCGGGGGTTAAGCTTTCCTCATTTTCCTAATCGGATGACACCTTTCTGAGGTGACACTTTTAACATAACACGATCTCTAACTTGGAATTCCAAAGGCTTTCGCCTTACATTGGCGTAACTCCTTTGCCGGTCTCTTGCAGCTAGCAAGCGTTGTCGAATTTGTACTATCTTTTGGGTGGTTTCATGGATTATCTCTGGTCCCATGAGTTGGACATCTCCAACTTCGGCCCAGCAGACAGGTGATCGACACTTTTGACCATAAAGTGCCTCAAATGGTGCTGCCTTAATACTGGCATGGTAACTATTATTGTAAGAAAAATCTACCAGTGGTAAGTGTCTCTCCCATCCTTTTCCAAAATCTATAACACAGGCTCGAAGCATGTCTTCGAGTGTTTGGATGGTTCTTTCACTTTGTCCATCAGTCTCGGGATGATATGTCGTACTCATGTCTAATTGAGTACCCAAAGCATTCTGCATTGACTGCCAAAATCTGGATGTGAAATGACTGTCACGATCTGAGAGGATGGATATTGGCACTCCGTGCCGTGAGACTATCTCCTTTATATACAACCTTGTATGGGTTTCCATACTATCTGTCGCTCTAGTGGGGATAAAGAGTGTCATGTCCGCTTGATGTTTTAGGTAGTTTTGTAACGAAGTCCATCGTTATTCTTTCCTATTTCCATGTAGGAATCTCTGGTTGTATCAGTAAGCCGGATGGCTTCTGACATTCTGCTTTAACTCTAGAGCATGTTAAACACTTGCCAACATATTCAGCGATGATTGCCTTCATGTTAGGCCACCAATAGAGTTTCTTTAGATCCTGATACATCTTATCAGAACCTGGGTGGATGGAATACTTTGATTTATATGACTCATGCATGATCAAGTCCTTCAAATTAACAAAGAGTGGTAACCATCTTTGGTTCTTGATACATCGGGTTCCATCAGGACGTACCTTAAATGCTTTGTCCATTCCTCTTAGGTTCTCAGCTTCGATGTTCTCTTCTTTGATTGCCTCAGTTTGGGCTTCAAGGATTTATGATGGTAATTTTGGGTGAAGGGTCATGACTAATGCTCTAACTCGGAGTGGTTTGATTCGTTCCTTTCGGCTTAAGGCATCTGCTACAACATTTGCCTTTCCAGGATGGTAGCGAATCTCACAATCGTAATCTGCGAGTAATTCTAACCAACGACGTTGTCTCATGTTCAATTCTTTCTGATCAAGGATATGCTGAAGACTTTTATGATCAGTGAACACAATACACTTTGTGCCATACAGATAGTGTCTCCAAATTTTAAGAGCGAACACTAATGCTCCCAATTCAAGGTCATGAGTGGTATAGTTCTCTTTGTAAGGCTTGAGTAGTCGAGATGCATATGCAATAACTTTTTCTCTTAGCATTAACATCGCTCACAAACCTTGGAGTGATGCATCACAGTAAACGACAAAATCATTGTTTCCTTCTGGAAATGCTAAGATTGGAGCTTTACAAAGCATTTGTTTTAGTAGTTGGAAGGCTGACTCTTGGTTTTCTCCCTAGATATACTTCTTGTTTTTCCGAGTTAATTCAGTCAAAGGCTTTGCAATCTTCGAAAAACCTTTGATGAATCTCTGATAGTACCCGACAAGTCTTAAGAATTGGAGTATTTCTGTAGGTGTAGTAGGAGATGCCCAATTCTTAACTGCTTCAATCTTGGCGGGGTCAACGTGAATTCCTTGACTGTCAATCACATGCCCGAGAAATTGCACGATACTGATCTAGAAATCACATTTGGAGAACTTGGCATACAAATTTTCCTTTTTGAGTAATTTTCAAGATTTATTCTTAGTGAATTTGTGTGTTCTTCTTTGTTGACGGAAAGTAGGATGAGTATATCAATCGTCGTACACTATCACAAATATATCCATGTATGGTTGCACATCAGCAGTCCAATAGTAGGTCCATGAACACTAGTAGGCGCGTTTTAGTTAAAAAAACCAAATTAGCATTCACTTGAAATTCATAGTGTCTGTATCGTGTTCTAAAAAGCATTCTAGTCTTAGGAATATCTCATCTTGACTCTCAGGTGGTGATAGCCTGATATTAAGTTAATCTTTGTGTATAGTTACTCAAAACCTTAAAGTTGGCGAAATTAAAATCATCGTCCTGGGTACTGGGGTTAATGATTCTTTATGGTTGATTTTATTGAGTCCGATAATTCGATACATATTGATAAGATCCGTCTTTCTTTTTAACAAATAAGACAGGAGCTCCCCAAGGCGAAGTACTTGGTCGGATAAAAACTAGGTCTGCTAACTCTTGTAGTTGGTTAGATAGTTCATGTATTTCTGAAGGAGCTAATCTGTAAGGTGCTCGGGCTACTGGTGCCGCTCCTGGAATTAAATCAATTTGGAATTCTACTTGGCCAACCGGAGGAAGGCCAGGTAGATCTTCAGGAAAAACTTCCAGAAATTTTCTGACTACGTTTATATCTCCTAGTCGTTTTTCGTCTGACTTCTTTTCCATTACTTGGGCTACGAAAACTTGATATCCCTTGGATATATAAAGATACAATACATGAATAACCTTAACACAGGGTATAGGATAGACAACCACGACACATAAATCGATATCATGGAACAACGAGGTATAATGGAATCACAACTTCATTATGTCATAAACAACTTGTCTATATATTTTACATAAACAAAATTTGACAAGTGTCATTATTTATGGCACACATCCCGTGGTTGGATTCTAAACAAAAGCTGTAAATGACAAGGATCTAGTCTAGTAGTCTGGTGGTCCTCCCTTGTGGTTCTTGAGCTCATGGATCTTGTCCAGAAGACTCTTCATATCTGATCGGTGGTGAACCTGGATATCCTCGATGAGTATCTCTAGAGTAGAAGTCCTGACGTGAGCAAGAACAATCTCGTCGTCATGCCTTATTTGCTCTCTCTGAAATTCAGAATCTGGGTCAACGGCTTCATTTGAAGTTCGTGTTTCTAAGTCCGTCAAAATATTTGTTGTATGATTACTCGACCATTACCAAGACCTTATATCTTATCTTCCATGTGCTCAATTCTCTCAAGAGGGAGCTCATCTAAGTGATTCAAAATAGTCTTGATTTGTTCCTCATGATGCTCTAGATGCGTCTTATGAGAACTCTCTCCCATCTCAAATACCTAAGGTGGGGCAGAGGAATCAGTAGAGAAGGGTGATAGGAAACAGGCTCTATTTTCCTGATGGTGGCCAGAATTCTCTGGGGTAGTTAGAAAAGAAATCCGGGGATCTAATATGGTGTTGGTGGTAACATGGAGTAGGGTAGGCAAAACACATTGGTGGAGCTATAGGGAGCTCGTGGTGGTGGAATAGGTGATTCATCATTAGTAGCATTATATGCTTGCCTGACCTTTATATATGGATCATCGTGGAAAGGTGAGATAGCTAGCGAGGCCAAAAGATCCTTAGATAAATCCTCTAAAGGATCAGAAGAAGTGTTTCCCAGTGAAACTGGCGGAATAGTCCAGTGAAGCCGCGGGATATAGTCGAGGATATTTGTAGAGGAAAAAGCATCCTCAACATTAGAATCAGATAGGATAATAATAGGGTAGATATAGTCGGGAGAAGACATAATTCTGTAACAACCCAGTGGAAATAACATAAGTTATTTATATAATAGTTATGTATATTTACATACTATTCAGGATAAAACCCTAATAAAAGAGTTTACAAATACGATCACATGCCGCCACAAAAGCATGATCCCAAAAAGATACGTGTACAATACTAGGATCATAACCCACAAAAATCACCACGACCCCCTCCAAAAATAATAATTAAAACCCTAAAAAATAGGGTTAGGGTCAATCGCAGATGCAAGGATGATAACCTAAAAAATAAACTATAACAAGGCTCAGATCCAACCCTCTCCAAGAAAGTATATACTCTTAAAACGATTGCATATCATACAAAAGGAGGTCCCAAAATACATTGAAAACATAAAGTTTGAATGATGACAAGTTTAGACGTCCTCAAGTCCAATGCCACTCCGTGCCATAGGTTGCTCAATTACCTGAGATAAACATACTAAAAAGGTCAACACAAAGGTTGAGTGAAATTCACAGGTTTGAAATGTAATAGTTGAATACAAGTCAATGTAATAGTAATAATTGCAATGAATACAATTATCATGGTAAACAATAATATATTATTGCACTAAGCTTATGACACCGAAGCCTTAAGTAAATGTTATTCATAAGTTGTTGCCCCAAGCGGGTGGTTTGCCAAACACCCGGAGTTCCTCAAATGAAATGCGTCCGCTGGCCATGTATGTACCAGAACATGGACGGGGAAGTTCAATCCCAATAGATCTATTCACGGCATTCGCGCTTACTTCACAAAGTAATTAACGGTTCATGATAGTGAGGCCTTATGGCAAATAGAGGTACTTAGGTAATAATATATCAGGATAGCATACAGTTGGAAAATACTTGTATTCATGTTTATAACATGTATCTCCCCACGGAGTTTAGAAAACATGTAAAGGTGGGACTATGAACTCACCTTGATAAGGTAGTTGATTGATGTCAAAAGTGACTCAAATGGATATAAACGGCTTCGTCACGCAACCTAGGGTAATATGTCAAGTCTTAGTTTGATTGTTTCACAACTTTATTTCATAAAGTTTAACGTAAATGTTTTTGGTTTATTAGTTTGTGAAAACATCGTATCACTGTTTGGGCTATCATAATCCAGAGGTCTTGTAGTAAACGTTTAAGGAGATAGGACACTTTAAATCGTAAATCCAGCAACTCGTCAAAACGTCTACCCAAATGAAAGCCCCTCAAATGAAATTCCCTATTAACATGATACGTTATAGTTTAAATGCTAGAATTTATCTTTTTATGTTTCTTCAAAAGCTAGTGGATGATAAATTATGTTAAATATATAACATAATTATTTTATAGTGTTTCAATTGACGAATGATAACGACAAATGTGTCGGGCTTTAATAAAATCAAGTCTTATAATATTTAAATATATTTTTATAATTAATATAACAATATTACATTTTATACCTTTGAGAATATGAAAATGACAATATATATACCCTTGGTATATATTAATTTATACTTTTAACCCTTTAATTATATTTTAAACATTTAACCCTTAACTTAGAAATATGACAAAATAGGCCCCTATGGTTTAACTTTGGAGTATTTACACTTTTGGCCTAAAAACTATATAAGTTTCAATATTTACAATATATACCCTTTTGCATGGTTTGAATTGAATTTCTAGTCCATGATCCATAATCTTTATATTTTTAATCTCAAAATCAATATGCCGCTTATAGCTTATTACTATAAGCTAAACTAAGTAAGTTTTATAAGCTTGTAGCTTATGAGCTTAAAAATTCAAAATGGGCATGTTTGGTTTAGAAACAATAACCCGATGGGTTAGGGCTTTTAGGATTCGTTTTAATGATTATAAAAGTGATAAGTGAGCTTGTAGAAATAGCTTATTACAACGGCTTATGGTTTATAGCTTATTAGGTTTACGAAAAGAGCTTTTTAGGGTTTTAAGGGGTGCGTTTAGTTTAGGAAAACCAAACGTGTAGGTTTGAAGTTTAAGGGCTTATTCCATGTGATCATAAAATTGTATATGAGCTTATAAAGGATCTAAAACTTATCAAGAGCTTATTGAACGAGTTGTAGAACTTACAAGAGCTCGAATGGGTCAAAAATGGCTTGATATGGGTCGAAAATGATGAAATGTAACCCGAAAGCTTGGAGATGAATCAAGAATTCTTATTTTCTTATCCCTTGGTTCCAAAATAGTAAAGACCTTTTTCTTCCTTTCCTTAGCTTGGCTAGAACATGATTTTGAGGTAATATGAAGCTTAGTGGTGAGTTTTGAAAGAGTGCATGTATGCGTGTATATATAAGGCTCAAAATGGAGTGGTGACCAAGTTTGTGTAAAGTAGTGACCCAGGTGAGCTAGGAGTGATGACCAAGGGATAGCTAGGATGACTATTAGAGCTAGGAAAGTAGCTTAGTAAGGTGTTAGAAGGTGAGGGGGTTCGGTTTTACAAGGTGGTGACAAGAAGGTTCAACTTGGGTGGCAAGTGACAAGTACTTACAAGCGGTGAGAGGTGTTGAGGTTATTAAACGTGGGGGATAAAGGGTGTGACAAGGTGTTAGGTTGCTTGCAAGGTGGTGACAAGGATCTAGACAAGGTGTGATCATGGTGTATGCTACTAGTTAGAACTATTTAAAGGGTTGTCAGATTTGCAAGGGTTTTCATTGGGTTTAGGATATTAAGGATGAGCTATGGCTAAAATAGAGGAAACTATGGTATAAAATGTGATGGCTATAAGAAGCTTGTCATGTGCTAAAGCAGAGGTACGAAAACTAACAATGAATTAGAGGAAACTGCCATATTTTTGAATTTGGTGCTTATCGGTTGTACGTAAGCTTAAAAGATTGTACTATAGTTTTGGAGGGAAAATATAATTCAAATTTGCACTTTGGTAACTTGTACACAAGCCTTGCAAGTTTGTACATTTGTTTTGAATGGAAACATTACATGTAATCGAGGTTTTGATATAAACGTTAACGTATAAAATCCGTTTTATAATAACGTTATGAATGGTATGTTAAATAGATAACGTATGGTAAAAATGGAGTTTAAAAACATATGCTTGACATATTATAACGTTTACTTGCTATAAACGTTGATAAATTGCATTGGTATGGTTCGTGACTCGTTTACTTTTGTATGTAAAGTTACGTTTACATTATGGATGAATAAAGCAAAAATCTTTTTCCATGAAATGGTTGCATCTAATTTAATAGATGGAAATTACACTGAGGAAAATTGCATCTAATTTAATAGATGGATAATTAAATAGGAGAAAATTGTAGGTTGTTATATCATCTAGTTCAATTTCTTTTTTTTTGATCTTATAAACATCAAATACATACACATGTAAGTTAAACCAATATAACAAAAGTATGATGCCTATAAATGCAAATGTGAAAATGTAATCTTACCAATTCCTCTTTCACAAGTGCTAGCCAACCTCGTCTCATTGTATGCTGATAACAACTTGGAACGCGCCACATTTTAGCTAAAGCTGATTTCACGATTGCAACACAAAATCATAAGGCGTTTAGATTTGTAATGCTGCTAGTATAGAACTAATATATATAGAAACACAAAATTATGAATGATATATGACGTAAAATAAAATGACTAATTAAAACCCTGTATTCCACGGTGGCCACGTACTTTACAAAATTGACCCTTTCTTCCGGTTTTTGTTAAAATTGCACATACTTCCGGAACTATCATTTAGTTTTGAAAGTGTATTTGTTGGGCAATTATGTATTTTGTTCTCATTTACTTCTAAAATTCCTTAAAGTTTTACCAAGACGATTCATTACTAGCTTTCGGACTGGCAAGTCAACTATCAAAATATCGCTGCAAGAGAACACAATGTTTGTTAATTATGTCCACATAAATTAAATGCAGAGATACAACTTATGGTATTACTGGTTAAAAATAGTATATGTTACCGTGATTTCATCCCAATAGTTATCTCTGCTTTTGAATCTACCTTTCCCTTCCATGATAAATCTTGTTTATTTATAAATCAAACCCTATAGGCTCAACGAAACCATGTCTCCTAAACAACTCGAAAACAATGCTTTGTGTTTTTTCCTATATCCTATTCAACGCATCAAGTTTTAACATGAGCTATTATTCCATTGGGTTTTCCATATTCCCTACGAAACAAATATAACCGTATATAACCTGGTTATGCCCCTCTTAACTACATTCCTATTTGAATGGTTGTTTTCATCCTCCTGCTCCTCCTCATCAAGATACACCTCTGATTCATATCCTAAATCGTCAATGTCATTATCATTATCATAATTAACCAAATGATCCATATCATTGGCTTCAGTTTCCATGATTCTTCAGCAGCAATGTGTAAAATAAAATAAGTAAACTTGGTAATTAATGGTGTAAAAAGATTTTCTTTTTCTGTTTTGGTTGCAGCCTGATTTTTTGGAGATAAAATAGGGTTTATGATGGTGCGTGGTGTAAAATAAGGAAACCAAACGTCAAGCATTAAATTCCTAGGTGCTTTTAAAAATTTTGGCTGCAATTTGGCTCCAAATTGATAATTAAGAATTTAAATATTTCATTTTGGCTGCAATTTAAATATTTATAAAAAAATATTTTTTTTTGAAAAATCTAACATTTTTGAAATATTGACACTTTTAACTATATACTATACAATCCCAAACAACCCCCATATATCCAAAACCTTAGGATCAAGCTCCGGAACCCCTCCTAAATCAACAACACACCCTATGATCTTCTCAAGCAGCTCATTTCTACCCTGTAATATGTTCAAAATAGAACCATACCTGCATAGCCATAGCTCAACATTGAACACGACACATGGAATTTACTACTGTCATTGGATCAATCTCAAACCTACAATAATACATTACCAGCGCATATTTGAACTCAAACACCACAACCAATTCCTAAATGCAAAACAACATTTAAAAAAGAGGAAACAAACGAGCGAACACATTACTAATAACAACCATAACTTTCATTAATTTGGATTAAACAGCAAAATATCCATACATCTTCCATTCTTAATACACATAAAAACCATAGCCAAAAACTAACCATTCAAAAGATACATTAAACAAAAAAAGATGACACTAGAGTAAAAGAAACTATCCCATTCCTTAGCCAGCAAACCTTCAACCATTCATCGCCTGAATATGTGCTTCCTTCGTCTCGATATCCTCCTCAGCTTGAGTAATGAGCTCATTCAACCCCTGCAACTTAGTCCATGCAGCCTCCCTGTCGTCCCTAAGATCCATCAAAGTGTCAAAAAGCTCTCCCTGATCTTCAAGAGCTTCCATCTCAGCCATTAAAGCATTAAGTTGCTGACATGTGAGAAATCGCATATCCTTTTTATACCAAAGATGGCCCTAAAATGTATAAATTGTGCAAATTATGCTTGTATATTGCTTGTTTTGTCATTTGTGGTGTGTAGGTACGGATATTGAAAAAATCACAAGAAAAGGGTCAAAACCGAACAAACACGGACATGGGAACGGATAGAGTGAACAAGAGCCGGAAGTTTCTAGCAAGGTCAACAAAGTCAACCTTGGTCAACCCACAAAAGACAAAATCCTCAAAATCCTAAATGAACCCTCAATGTTAAATAAATTTCACAAAAATCCCAAAACCCTAATATCGTTAGTCCATAACTAACAATCGTTATCCTTTAATAATAAACCCATGGCCCAAAACCATATTCACCCGGCCCAATCCTTTTCTTATAAACCCCGAGCCCAGGTCAACCTTTTTTTAAACCTTCAGTCAAACTTTAAAATGTATAAAAGAGAAAAGGGCGCGAAGGGATGAAGTTACTATTTATCCTTCGTCCCAATCTTACCTCTGCGTTAAATCAAAGGGTTAAATCCACTTCTAGATGCAATCCTACGTGGCCAGAAGATACCAAGTCCTAAGTGCCATCTCAGCAAAGGCAAAACGTCACCAAGTGCTATGATTGGTCAAGACTTACACAAGAGTGGCACTCGGGATTCAAAATAAAAACACTAACGATGGAAAGATTACATTGAAATCAATGGAAAAAAAGCACACCACTCCAAAGATACGGGATTGCCACGTTGGCAATCCGTGTGCCTCAATTTTGATCCAAGGGCTAAGAAGGGGCATCCAATGATTGGCAAGGATTAAAAGGCCAAGATCAATTCAAGAGAATCGTGTGTAGAGGTCTAGATCCTTCTCTCTAGGCCTATAAATACAAGCCTTGCTCACTCACATCAGGAGGGAGTGAGCTGTAGTTTTTCTAAGTTTTTAGTCTCTTTTGAAGTGGAATTTTTATTTAAGTTTTAAAAGTATTTTGTATTTTAATTCCTTGTAAAAGTTTAAGTTTTTAATGAAAAATTTAAGGTTTATGTTTTAAGTTTCTGTGTTTGATCATTTATTATAACCTGTTAAGCTTTGAAAAGCTATGAAACAGCTTATAGATCTTACCTAAAAGCTTCACTAAGCTTTTTGTTTCTTTAATCAAGCCTTAGTTTACTGTTTTAATCTTTTTTATTTCCTGTTTTAATCATAAAAAAAAATCTAAAAAATACTAAAAAAGATCCACCCCTTAAAACACCTCAGCTTCTTTGGATGATAAGCTAGCTTGGGAAGAGCTTA
>BQNB010208743.1:0-10386 GCA_026074375.1 Tanacetum coccineum
TCCTTCCTAAGCAGAGATTCTGGTATTGGCCTGCACACACTCAACGCTTAAAATAAACTTTTGTATAATGAATGAATGAATGAACCAAAAGTAAAAGGGAGGCATATATACTTTTGAGTTTGAAACTTAGAAGAAGATCCTTGGGCCAATCCAATTAAACACATGTTTTATAGTATAACATGTAGTTAAACAAGAAAAACACATATTTATTAATATTATGTAATGAAAGTAAACCTTCTATTATGGGTAAGGAGTTTGTGATCAAGTTTGGATTGTTCCAACAAGGATTCGTAATCATCGTACATATAATCTTCCATCTCTTCAAACTTAATTCAAACTTTTAGTTGCTAAAACAAACACACTTGATGGGAGGCTGGATAAATCAACCTGAAAGAAAAGGAAAAATATTGCAGTTAGAGGGTGGATAAATTACCTGATAGGAGTTTATGGGTCAAGAATAAAAGACAGAGCTCTTGAAATTCCTTATAAATAAGTTTGGAAGATTAGAAGTCAGTAATCTTTAAGATTCAATACTTCCACATTCAATTAAGGCTAATTTCATTTACTGTGAAATAACTTGGATACCTACCCAGCAAATTAAGGGACTGTATCTTTTGTTGGGATTAAAAGACTTCTTGATGATCTTAGAGTTATTGCTGCTAAGGTTTGTGTTACTGCTGCTAAGCATAAATTAGTGCTGCTAGTAATCTTAATGAAAAATATGCTAAGTAGTTAGTACTGCTAGTGTAACTTAGTTACTACTGCTAGTGCAACTTAGTACTGCTAGTGTAACTTAGTACTAGTAGTGTATATTAGTACTGTTGGTTACTACTGCTAGTATATGTTAGTACTGCTAGAATAAAGTTAGTACTGCTAGTGAAGATTGAAGAAATTATTCTAAGTAGTTACTACTGCTTGTACACAGTTAATGCTGCTGGTGTATAAGTTACTACTGCTAGTGTTCAGAGTTAATGCTGTTGGTACAAAGTTACAACTGCTGAAAGATTACAACTGCTGAAAGGATAAAGACTGCTCAGAGAAAAGATAAAGATTGCTTATGTGATATGTATAAAATATTTTTGTAAAAGATACGTATAAGTTATTTGTTTAGAAGATCATGATAAATTAGTAAAATATTGTAGTCCCATTTAGGACTCTTTGGTGTATAAAAGGAGATCCTAGGGTATAGAGTTCTATGTATAAAAAACGAGTCATTCATAGAAACATATAACTCAAATGTATACATTTTAACCCCCCCCCCCTTCTAGTTTCTACACTGTTGATGGTATCAAACCAAAACCTAGGAGCACTAATCAATCAACTAGGAATTTTCTTGTATTTAAGAGTAGTTGCATAACGTCAAATGTTCTGCCACTAGTAGATCACTTGAGGAATTCTAGTTCTTTTTTGGATTCCAAACACTTTGTTTGTTCTATGTGCCATAAATGTGTCTCTAATGAAAACCATGATGCATGTATAACAAAATTCCTGAAAGAGTGTGGATTCACGTGCTAAGATTCAATATCATAAGCCTAGAAACAGTAACAAACCCAAAGAACAGAAGAGTCATACTCAAAAACCTGGTAGGCAGATCTTTACAGGACATAGGTTTTCTCTCAATAAGTCTTCCGTTGTGTATGAGAAAACGTCTCCTAGATTTAATCTTAGGTAAAACCCACAGGTAGAATTTTCAAAACTGTTTGTAAAATAATAGTAATCTTTAAACACACCTATAAGTATGAAGAAATCTAGATAGAGAAAGAGAGTGGGAGGTTACTTCTAGTGAGAGAAAGTAAAAGAGAATAATGTATAACTATGTGTGAAATAATGAAACAACCAACACCCTTTCCATAGCATGAAAATGGTTTATATACTTACAATATGGCCGGATATGGGCTTTGTCTATGGGCTTTCCATGGGCTTTTCCTTAATTATCTTATTGAGTTTTGAAATATTACTTAACGAGCTATCTAACGATATTAATGGAAGTGATAGATACTTTTGTATCCTAACAATCTCCCCCTAAGGGAGGTCACTCTATTTTACAAAAACTTAAACATATCATACTGATATGTGTTTAATCACATATAAATTTGTCTTATTAAAACATGCTTAAATGAACAAAAATTCATGAAAAATGCATTGTATGTGGGTGTTTTGTGATTTGAATTATGCAGGTAACGGATATATCAAATATGGATAAAAACAAGCCAAAAAAGACAAAATCCGAGCACGAGATTGAAAGAGTGCAAGAAATCAAAGCCGAAGCCGTATACATCTTTAAATGGGCCATCCCGTACCCATTTAATGGGCCGGGTCAGCCCATTAAGATTTATGCTATGAAACCTTAGCCTTATAAATCATAAGTCCAAATCCATAACTATCCTAACCCATTCACAAATCCAAGTCCATATCCTGACCCAATTTATAATAAAAGGTCCAAAACCAATCCCTTACCCGAGCCCAAGTCAAAATGATATAACTCACAGGTCAATGTTACTGTTCATTAATCATTTTCCCTCCTTCATTTCTTACACAACGAATTGCCAGGGTAAATCAAGCACTCTCACGCACTCTCTTGCTTCTAGAAGAAGACCACAGACAAGTCTGACAATTAGTAAGCCACGTTGGCAATCCCAAGCTTCATGATTGGTGGAAGGGACGTGTACATGATCCAAGGGTCTTATAATGGTGGATTGAGATTGAAGGTCTAGGATTTGATGCTTCAAGGATGCTCCTCCTCCTAGAACCTTCCTCTTCATGCTATAAATAGAGGGACATTTTTCACACAGAGGGACATCTAGCTTTTAGTCATTTTAGTGTAGCTTTTTAAATAGCTTATTAGTGTAATGTTTAGCTTATTGTCCTTTTTAATGTAATTTTCTTTATAAAACAGCTTATAATCTCTTTTGATATTAATAAAATTCCAAGTTTCATTTAAATTGTTCTTTAAATTCTGTTTTACTCTTTAGCAATCATGATTTAAATCTATTTAGATATAAGCTAATAAGGTCATTAAGCTCTCTATAACTCTTAAAGCTAGTTCTTATTCAGTTTAGCTTTCTAAAAGCCAAACTGAATAAGCTGTCCACCTTAAATCACCATAAAAAGTCACAATAAGCTTTTGGATGATAAGCCAGAAATGCATGGGCTTATGGACTTTACCAGCTTGTTTTCAACAAGCTAGAGCTTGTAGATAAGCTCCTTTGAGCAAACTTAGATCCTTGTTTAGCTGGGATCAAGGTACATGTACTTTTTTTATATTTTAGCTTAAATCTTTATTCTGCTTATCTAGTTGCTTATTACTGCTTATTGTGTGCTTATTATGGTTAAAAGTGCTTATTCTGTCTAAGTATAGCTTAATTTGTCTAGTTAGCAGCTTAGAAGTAGTTTGAATTAAATCTGTCCATTTTTAGTTAAAATTAGCTTATTTAGTCTAGCTTATTATTTAGTGCTTAATCTTCCAAACTTAATGCTTATTTGTCCTTAATATGCCTAGTGTTTTATCTGTTTACAATAACCAGAGCTTAAATTGATCCGTTTTAGCTTTTAAATGGATTTTGATGTTCTTAAGGAGTATTTGGGTTAAGGTTCTAAAATGGGTCATTTGAGGTATAAACTGTTTTTGATTCTCTAATAAGTTTTGTTAAGCTCAATCAAGGTCTAAAAGTTAGTTTTCATAAGCTAGAATCTAGTTTAGTTAAGTATTGTAGTTTGAGTTATCATATATCCAATTATGCTAGTTTAAGGTTTTTTAAACTGCTTATTTTTTGAATTCTCTTAAAATGCTATTTGAGATATGGTTGTTGTGAGCTAAATTGGTTTATGATGCATCATTACACATTTGTTTTGAGTAAAAAGCTATAGGAAAACCTTTAGAGTATTTTTAGTCAAAAATAGTTTAGTAGTATTAGTATTCAAGGTCCTTAGTTTGCAGAACATTAGAGAGAAATTTCCAGCTTAATTTAGGTAAATCTTTGTTGAATTTAGCTTATTATAGACGAGAGATTATCCGTTTCAAGTTTCCATTTAGCAAAAACATGTTTGAGAGTCTTAAATCTTAGGATGCAAATAGTCCTTTAAAATCAAGAAAAAGACCAAAAACAAGTAGATTAGTCTGTTAATTTAAGTTTTCTTTTCTAGCTTATTTCTTTAGCTTAGGTTCTGAATTCCAGCTTATTTATGTCCTTTGGGTATAGGTGTTCATCTGTTTTTAGTTATTAACTTTTCCTTAGTGATTATTTGTTCAAAATTTTAGCTTAAAGTTAGTCAAAAGTCATCTTAAGTTTTCTTTTTAAGTAATCTGTCTAAATGGTTTTTGGTGCTTATTAGCTTATTTTATTTGCTTATTTTTAGTCACTCGTGCTTATTAGGTCTAGAGGCAAGGTTGTTTTCAGCTTATTTGCATTTCTTATAGCTTTTTGAGTCACAAAAAGTCCTAACAGTTAGCTAAATGTTCCTAAGTTTTTATAAGCAACTGTCACTTTTAGTTTAGCTTTTTCTAGCTTTTAATAAGCTTTAGTTCATAAGTCCATTTATTAAAGTTGCTTATTTGTACTAGGTTTATAGTTTTTTGAAAAAGAAAAATAAAAAAATGTTTTCACCAAAAAGGAAGTCACAGGTTTCGAACCTGTGACCTCCCCTTCACACACCCAACACCTCAACCACTGCGCCCTTGGGTCTTTTTCATAAGACCTTTGCACAATTTAATATTAATGTTCATTTTTTAGTTTTAAGCTTAACAGCTTATTTGATTTTTTAACAGCTTATCCAATTTAGCTTTTTGAGTTATTTTTCTTTGAAAACCTTCTTTTTAGCTTAAAGTATTTTTAGGAATTTTCTAAAAAAATTAGGATTAGGTTTAATATTTTTAATTCAATTTTTAGTATAATTTAGTTTAAAAAAATAGATTTAATTAGTTTAAAAATCCAAAAAAAATATTTTTCTATTTTTAAAAATTAGTTTAAGTCATTTTAGCTTAGAAATTTGCATTTTGAATTTTTAGAATCTTAATTTGTCATTTTTAGTAAAATAGTTAGTTAATTTTAGTTTTTAATTAGTTTTTAATTGATTTAATTTTCGTAAGGTTTTTAAATTGCTTTAATTTCTAGTTTAGCGTGCCTTTATTTGCTTTCCCCTTTGCGTTATTAGATTTAGAAACCAAACCCAAAATATTGATTATTCAAGCACACGGTCACAAACCGAAACAAGGTTTTCAAATTCACGCTTTGTCGGGATACGACATCCGGGAGATAAAATATTGTTTGTCCTCAAGCAATTTTTTTATCAAACGGGATTCTCACTATACTATTACTAATTTGAGATATTTAGTTATATATATTTTATTATATATAAACTATTTTGATCGAATCAAGTTTTTGGCGCCGCTGCCGGGGAAGTTGTGAAACGAATATCAAGTTGAAGTTTGAAGATTAAGTGTTTTGAAGATCCTTCCCCATGAAGTTATTGTTTGTTATTTTATATTTTCTTTATAAAACCAAAAAAATACAAAAATATTTTGTTTTCAATTTATTTTATTATTAAAGTATAAAATACCAAAAAAAATAAAAAAAACAACAAAAATAACCGTTGTGTCACTTGTGAAAACGGCTCACCTTTAGATTTACAAACTATAAGAGAGGTTTAAGGAGGGTTGATCCTACGAACTTCGACCCGAAAGGAGAAGGTTTTTAAAACGCTTTGCACTTACCCGCTCCTCCGCTTCTTTGTGCGTTTTCTAGAGAGCTACCGTACACTTGTTCGATTATCGGTTACAAAAATATGTCCATTCTATCTTATTTTTCTTATCTTGTTTTTAGTGCATGAGCACTCGTTCTACTTCTTATAATCTATTTTCTCTGCTTAGAGACCCCGAGAGTCTTATTCGACGAAGGAATTTAGGTGAACCGTCATCTCTTTTCGACTTCGAAGAAGTTATGAGCATTCCTCATAATAATCAGGGACCGCCTCCTACAGGACCCCCTCCTCCTAATAATAATGGTCCACCTCCGGTGGTGAGACCTAATGGGCCAGCTCCCCGATCGATGTAGGAGTTGTGCCAACCGTTTATAAATGGACGGGGCAGACCAATTGCCCCGATTCCAATCCAAGCTACGGATTTTGGACTTCGCCATCACATGATTCAACAAGTTCAAAATACTTGCCAATTTCATGGATTACCGAGCGACGATGCCAATAGACATATTGACAAATTTTTGGAAGTCACTCAACATATGAATCAAAATGGGGTCTCCGATGATGCCCTACGTCTATCTCTTTTTCCATATTCCTTGACACATCATGCTACCGCATGGTATGATCTCCTTCCAAGGAATTCCATCCACTCTTTTGACGAAATGATGAGGAAATTTCTCTCGAATTATTTTCCTCCTTCGATGGTGACTAAATTGAGGAACGAGATCACAAAATTTACACAAGAACCGCACGAATCATTGTTTGAGGCATGGGAGCGTTACAAATTGTACATTGATCAGTGTCCTAACCATAATATACTTTTAGTTACACAAAATGATATGTTTTATAATGGTTTGACATTAAGGCATCGAGACACCATCAATGCTGCAGCGGGAGGAACTTTTATGCAAAAGACACCGGAAGAATGTTACGAATTGATCGAGAACATGACCGCTCACCACAACCATTGGGACACTTCAACAACTCGAGACGAGACGTCTAGAACTATCTCTTCTACCACTACTACCGAGAGTCCAGAAGTTGTTCGACAATTGGAAATGATGAATAAGAATTTTCTAGATATGATGAGACAAATACAATTAGTCAAATCTGTAAGTCCGAAGTGCGAGACTTGTGTCGGTCCCCATTCTTTTATTGAATGCCCAACCGTCGATGGCTACATGGGTAACCATAATTCGGGGGGTAATTCCTACCAACCATAAGGTAACCGTAATATGCTTAGCTATCGCTCAAATAATTACCTCGAACCACCCGGTTTCAATCAACTGAATGTGCAAAATAATCAAAACCGATACAATCAAAATCAAGGAAACAATCAAGGAAGAGGGAAAAACTTCAATCAAGGAAACAACAATTATCAAGCCCAGAATCTTCAAGCTCCGAATTATCAAGCTCAAGTTAGACCGTCGAATGATTTAACGAACTACATGAAAAGTAATGAAGCTACTTTGAGAGCCATGCAAACTCAAATGACTAATATAAAGACGGAATTGAGGAGTGAATTTAAATCTTCTCTTGATGCAAGAACTAATAAGATAGAAAATCAAAACAATCAAATAATGAACATGATAACCAATCTTACTATGCAAAAGCAAAATTCCTCGGGTTCAGGATCACTTCCTAGCATTCCGAGTTGTCCCGAAGTTCCCACGATTGTTATTATTACCATTGGGACCAAAACTCCTACAGTCATGAGCCAGATGATCGATCTTCTTGCACTTATTACACCTGGGAGCACATGTTCCTTTGTGGTGATAGTTGCATTTTATACACAAGGGCAATGATCCCGTGTAGCATTAAACTTTAACTTCCTCTTGTTTTGTTGTTGGTGCCCCTGATTGTTTCTAGCATTAAACTTTAGCTTCCTCTTCTGCTCAGCTTGCCTTTCAGTAATAGTAAGGACTTTTTGATCCATCTGATCATTGCCAAACTCAATTGCTTTTTCCATCGTCTTGGGTTGATATGACATTACATTTCCCTGAATCATATTAGGAAGTCCACCAACATATTTCTCAACTTCATCCGATTCCTCGTGGAACATCCTTCCACACATCAGTGCAAGCTCTTAAAAACGCAGAGTGTAACTCGCGACATCAGTACCTTTTACTTTTAGGTTCCAAAGCTCAATTTCTAACTTCTTGATTTCACCCCTTGGGCAGTATTTGACTGTCATCATTTTCTTCAGTGTCTTCCAATCCATAGCATAAGCAGCATCTTAAGTAACAGCCTTTATGTGGGAGTTCCACCATGTTAGAGCATTTCCAAGGAAAGTGCAAGTAGCAAACTTAACTTGGTTCTCTATAGTACAGTTGCTAATGTGGAACACTGACTCCATCTTCTCGAACCATTGTGACAACACAACCACTCCTTCAGTACCCTTAAAGGTAAGGGGCTTGCAATTTAGAAAATCTCTGGACGTACACTACATGAGTGCGCACTGTTCCTCTAATTCTGATTAACAGTGTCAGAAGATGGCTTCCGTCGCCTGACCATTAGTGCTATTTTTGAAGCGTTTCATGATTAGCATGTGCAACAAACACTCTTGCTTCGATTTAATGTTCAAACAGCAACGGTGTAATAGGGGAGCTGCCATTATCAGCTGCCCCCTTGCAGCAGCACGAGGGTTCTTTTGGCGGCATATTGTTCTAAATCCAACAATAAATAACACGTGGAGTTTTCTATAAAATCATAACATGGGTCATGGGTAACATATAATAAAACAAGATCCACATCAAACATTGATTATATAAACATAACTAGGACCAGAACATAATAGAATAGAGATCGACATGACATAATAAAACTCATCATTATTAAACTGGTAAACATTACATGATTATCTGATAAAGAATGAAATACAAGTCTACTGCCGTACTAGCTGGCTTATAAACCATTAATACTAGAACGGCTATTTTAATGATAGATATGAAATATGACTTAAAATGTAAAAACCTGGCAGAAACTAACAGCCGCTCCTCGCGATCATTTGCATGAGTCTGATCTCTAGCCTGAAGTGCCTGAATCTATCCCAATGCCGCTGACAGCTGTCCCTGTAGTGATGAAACATGTGCAATCAATGTCATCATCAGTGACTCCTATGAGGCGATACGGTAATCCTGCATCTGGGTATGAGTCCTATATGCTTGCAGTTCATAGTGAACTGCTGAACTCAATCCTACTGAATGTGCCCAAGCCTCTCGAGAAACTAGAGCCTCCTGATCCAACAGTCATGCAGTCTCATAGTGAAACTGTCTATCCTCGGTCAATACGTCAACTATTTGAGATAACTGAGTCTGTCTGTCCTGACCATCCTCGATCACAGCATAAATATCCTGAGTGTCCTGCTCCTGTATTGCAGCAAGCTCGGTCACTCTAGCATTGACCCCTCGTTGGTGCTACCTCCTCAACAGCCTCTGTCGGGTCTACCCAAACATCCCTAATGCCATAGCCGACCTCCTCGGCTCTCTAACGTCTGATCTTGACATCCATAGTGCCGATAAACCTATAATCCGCTCTATGACCTCTAGTAGGTCTAGGAGCAGCAGTCGAACTCTCTCCCATATCATTCCTCGATGTGAGAGTAGTCATACATAACCTCTTACGAGGTGGTAACTCGGCCTCGGGAGTGCCCTCCCTATGGTCGACTGGTGGTGGTATGGATAGTGAGGCTAGTAGTGGTGGTAGTGGAGATGATAGTAACAGTAATGATGTGGGTACAGGTGGTGGTAAATGTAGTGATGATGGTGGAGGTGGTAGTAGTGGTAAGGGAATCTGAGGTAGTAGAGATGACCAAGGTGATAGTGGAGATGGTGGTGGAATAGGTAAGGCAAGAAGTTTCTCGACATCCGCCTCTGATGGCAACATTATAGGTGTTTGGGGTCTGACGGACATCCTAGCCATGTGCCGTCTAGGTGATGGTACAGGTGTAGGTGTAGTCTCATCAGTCTCAAATGCCTCTGTATCCCCAGTTAAGGTAACAGGGTCGACAATGGGTATAGTAGAAGAGTCGGCCAGAGCTAGGTTCTCCTCCTCCTCGTCATCATCCTCATCCTCCAAGGGCTCCTCATCCTCATCATCAGTATCATCATCATCATCATTATCATCGAAGGGCTCATCGTCACCATCCCCTCCATCAGCAGGATAGTCAGTATGATCCTCCTCGGGGTCTTCCTCTGGATCCTCATCCGGATCGGAGTTTGCCACATAGCTCGGTGATAGGGCGGTAGGTGAGTCATCAATAGGTAGAGACGGGTCCTCCAAGGGTGAATCGACATCGGATGGCACTAAGTACTCGGGGTACTCAGGCTTAGGTACGTATGGTACCTCGACAGGTGAAGGTGGGTGCTTAGGACCAGGCATGTAATCCGAAGACGGTGGGTGCTTAGGTCCTGGCACATAGTCCAGAGATGGTGGGGCTATCGGCTGCATAGGGAGTCTATCGTATCCATACACGATGACTCATGGAGAACCTCCATCAGACAGCTCCTCATCAGCTCCCCAAAAGACTCTCCCTAGCTCGGAATCAGTGTAGACAGATGTGTAGGTGACTGTGGATGAAAAAGACATGACAGAATCTGTAACACTCAAACAAAGTTTACATTAGTACATATATAAGACCCATAATAATATACTTAATATATTATAAACACATATGTGAACCATGCAGCATCT
>BQNB010208746.1:0-10386 GCA_026074375.1 Tanacetum coccineum
CATTCAAAAGAATCTCTACAATGCATTGGTTGAAGCATACAACTCGGACAAGGTGGTGATGTTGTTACATTGAAAAGAGGACGAGATGATCAAGACAAGGATGAAGACCCCTCCGCTGGATCAGACCGAGGGATAAAAAGAAGAAAGTTAAGCAAGGATATTGATCCATCAAAAGGCTCAAAGTCAAAGGAATCAAATTTATCTAGCTCTTCCAAAGGCACTCAATCTCAGCCTAAATCTTCTAGTAAGTCTACACAAGCAGAGGAACTAGAATTTGAAGCTGCAGACACAAAGATGCAACAAGATCAAGGGATTGAGTCTGGTCATATAGATGATCAACCTGATAATGAGGCTACTCCTAAGCATGATTGGTTCCAGAAACTTGACAAGCCTCCAACTCCTAATCGTGATTGGAATAAATCAAAATCTGTTGACTCTCGATCGCCTTAGAAATGGATCAGCACCATTGCCAAAGCAAGACAACCTCCATGCACGTTCGATGAGCTTATGGGCACTCCTATTGACTTCTCAGCTTATGTCATGAACTGTCTTACGATTGACAATCTAACTCAAGATATTTTAGTAGGGCCTGCTTTCAATCTGCTCAAGGGCTCATGCAAAAGCTTCGCTGAACTTGAATATCATTTTGAAGAATGTTACAAAGCTGTCAATGATCAACTTTTTTGGTACAATCCAGAAGGGCGTGAATATCTGTTTGATCTTACCAAGCCACTACCATTTATTGAAGATCAAGGACGTCAAGTCGTTCCTACTGACTACTTCATCAACAACGATCTCGAGTATCTAAAAGGTAGAAGTTCAAGTAGCAAATACGCGACTTCTACAACAAGAACCAAGGCTACTAAGTACGAAAATATTGAATGCATAGAAGACATGGTTTCAGCATTATGGAGTCTAGTGAAAGTAGCATACAACAAACATGATGTTTGGGGAACATATCACTGGGGTCCAAAATGACAAAGATTCTATGCATATGCATGCCATTGGAAATCTTCAGAGGATGTCTACTCTAAAAGAAGAATTATTTTGGTAACCAGTGTTAAAGTTATGAGGTGGTATGACTATAGGTATTTGGAAGAGATTGTAGTTCAAATAGATGATAATGTGCTCTACAAGTTCAAGGAAGGCGACTTCCTAAGACTTAATCTGTGTGATATTGAAGATATGCTACTTCTCTTAGTCTAGAAGAAACTATCAAATCTTGATGTGGATGATTGATACGACTTAGGTGTGGCATTGAGAATGTTTACCAGACAAATTGTCATTCTTCACCGTGGCTAAGACCTTCAGCTAAGAGTTAAAAGCTATCAGAAGAAACTTAATATCACTAGACCAAAGACAACCAGATCTAACATCTTCAAACTAACCCCATACACTGCATACAAAAACCCTCAAGGAATCATTCATCAAGACAAGTACAAAAGAAACAGGTTGATGCGCTCAGATGAACTATACAAATTCTGCGACGGGACGCTCTCATCTGTCCGACGTGTGCTTCATGATATTGCTTCTAACTTGGAAATGGATTACCTGCTAAAAAGACATTGGAGTAACATAGAAATGAAAAGGTCCCGCATCATGGTCAAGGCGATTGATAAGCTGCTCTTTGAAAGGAGGTTGATGCGTAATTTGGAGAAGTTTATTGGTGGACGTAACTACGGGAATAATCTCAGGCTGCTTGAACGGACAATATGACCATGTTATATCTTGCCCTTCCATATTGCAGGTCATTTTTCTGTAATTTAATAATCATGTGAATATGTATATATAAGTAGTGTAGACTAGTATTTTTAGGTCCTTTATAAGTGTTTTGAAGTAGGCGAAATTTATCAAGAATTTCTTAGTAAATTCAAAATCTTTCAAATTATCGTACTCAAACACCATATAATACCCTCATAATTTGAGGGGGGGCATAAAAAATGTTCCTATTGCGGCTTGTTAATAATTGGACATTCTTTTCTCGAAAGCAGTTATATTTGAATCAATTAATATCCAAAATATCAAGAGATATAATATTTTTGAAAAGGGGAGAAAATGTAATTAAAATATATGGCTAATAATGTGATTTTTAAGATCTTAAGTGTACGCTACTCCCAATAAATGCTATAAAATCCGTTTCGAGTTAATCGATCACATAGAAGGGGACAAATGGTTACGTGATTGGCTAAAATGTGGAAATACCAAACACCGACCATTTAAATTACTGCATTGGAGTTATAAGGTGGTTAAGCTTAGGTATTCATTCCCATGATCCAGCCAGAACTGGATGGATCTACCCAGGGATATTCCACTAGATAGTGTAGTAGTCCTTAGGTATGAAAAAAGGAGTAAAAGTGAGAATAAAGTAAGAGTGCCGACTGAGATGGAGCTAGTACTGGAACAAACCCAACAAGGTACTAGTTATGAAGTCTCGGTAACCTTTTACCCAAAAAAATCAAGTCTCGGTAAGCGCTGAAGGGGTTAAAGAATTAAAAATAAAAGTTAAGATAAATGGTGAAAAGAAAGAAGCACTCCTTATACTTAGGCAGAAATCGGGTCAATACATTTGCTGTCAAGAATCACAAAGATGATTGCTGACATTGAAGAATGACATCATAGACCCAGTGATGCAATGCCCAACCCTCCCTAAGCACTCAGAATCTCTCAAAAGATTTCTGTTTCATTTCTCACAAAGATTACATGCATTTCTATCAAATCTCTCACTTCGAGTTAGTTGGTATTGAAAAGGAGGTAGTCAGTTCAAGCCTCCGATCACTAAAACCAAAAGTGCACTATTGAGTCTAGAGCCAAGAGATCATCCATAAATCTCATTAGGACACTATTCAAATGTATTTGTTTCTCACACAATGTGAAAACAAGTAATTATTCAAGAGTCCTACGTATTATCCTTGTGATTTTGCTAGAACATCAGAGTGATACAAAAGTTATTCACAATGACGATGGAAATCCTTCTAGAGCCAACATCAAGCAAGCTCTTGGTAGGTGACTTGTGCGATTCTATATGAATCAAACTTGTTCCAGTATATGAATTGACGATTGATGAATTTTGAAATGCTTAAAACTCTCGATGTGTCGCAAAAACACTTTAGCAAGTGACACATTGATTGATTTGTTCTCAAATCAATTTTTATTTCAATCAGTGAGATAGTAACTCACTGGTTCACTCTTACCGTGCTGTCTGCTTTGAGACGTTTCGGTTATGAGAACATGCTAAGTACGATGAATCTAATACATATTTGTTAGAAAGATTCCATACTATAGTTGGAAACCCTGTCAATGAGATTCTTCTCAAATTGAATCTACCTGATCACAAGTCGATCCTCACGGATTCGAAGGTTACTCCAACCAAACACGGGCGAATGACAAAGCCATATTCGTCCCCTAGATTTATTGCTAACTATTTTATTTCAGGAATATATAAAGATGGACGTGGAGGTACCTGGTTCTAGAAGACTCAAAGATTCATAACCACATGCTCATACTCGACCGACATTTATAAAGACTTAATGAAACCTCAAGTACATGTTTCAAGACTTCCGCTACTTTGATACTATATGTCCTTCTTAAAGCGTCAAAGTGTTAAAGTTAAAGAACTTCAAGAAAAATGCATCCTTAAAGCTTTCAAGTTATCATACTAAGAAAAGTATGAGCATGTCGGTCTAAGGTCACAAGATCACAAGATGGCAAGATTACAAGATGATGTAAATAGATTATGCTTGGTTGATGATCTCAAGATGTTCATAACAATAATTGATAACATGCAGCGGAATAATAAAGAACACAATCAATGTTATCATAAGATTTTCTTTATTGAACGTTTCCCTATTACCCCAACTATAACTTGGGGCTAAACCAACTAAATATGGTGTACTATTCGACTTTAATCAGTCGACTATGCTATGTAACTATCTAGACTCTTATTAGGAGAGCTCTAGTTTTCTATGGATGGATATCTAAACCATATGTCTATGATCTCTTTATATAGGGAGAGATCATGACTTACAAAGGAAGTAAATCAATAGATAAGGAAACTATTTAAATTACATTAAACCACATTAATATGTTTCCTAATTATCTTGTAGAATATTTAACCAAATCTTTATATTTCTCCACCAGCTTGTAGAGTTTTATAATGACAACTTTGATCCTTTTGTTTCATTCTTTTATTCATTTTGTCTCATCAAATCAAGAATCCCAACAAGATCACATTCTATCTAGTCAAAGATACAAGTCAAATCCTAAAAGTCAAAAGATCACTACAACATATCACAAGTTCATGATTGAAGTTTAAAGACTACGAGCTCAGGACTAAAGATAAGCATAGTATTCTAGGATTAAATGTTTGTCAAATGGAGTGACCTCCCTTAGAGGAAGATTGTTAGGAATACGAAAGTACCGGTCACTTCCATAATTATTGTATGTCAGGATCATAGTATAAGTGTTCAAACTTAAGTAAGCTAGTAAGGCCCAAGGCCTATGGTAAGCCCATCAAGAATACCATGGTCGACCAATGTCTAAGTATTTATACCCCTCTCCATGCCTTGGAGAGGATTGGTTGTTCACTTTTCTTAATCTAATTTTTGTTCATTTTCCTTTCTCTCTCTAGAAGTGTTTATCCCATATTTCTCTCTCTAGTTCTTCATTCTTTTATTTATAAGATTAGATAATTAATATTCTACACTTGTTTTGGTCTCATCCTCAAAGTTTTGAATGGTATAACAAGTATGGTGATGTTGTTGTCTTTAACACCACTTATAAGGTTAATAGGTATAACATGTTATTGAGAATGAGAGAGAAGCCAAGAATGACGGGAAAAGTTATTAAATTCTCATTAAATAAAACTGAGTACATGTTCCCTATTTATAGACCTTTTAGGTCAAACTAGAAAAGTTAAACTGAGCTATAACTAAGAAGTAAACAAGCTACTAAACTAAAAGGTTACATAAACTACAAGCTACTTATTATAACAAAACTAAACTACATTGAATTACAAATCACTTGATATTTGTGGATCAATTGAAACTTAGATTGCTTGATCATTTTGACTTGTTGAGTCATAATATTAACTTAATGAACTTGAGTTGTTGAGCATGTAGACTTTTATTCTTCTTTACCCCCCCCCCCCCACCACAAGTTGGTAATATAAAGGGATTACGTATGCCAAACTTGGTTAGACAGTTGTATTGTAGATCTTTAGGTAGTCCTTTTATGAGTACATCAGCTGGTTGTTGGGTTGTAAGAATGAACTTAGGACAAATTTGATTGCTTCTGATTTTGTCTCTGATAAAATGACAATCTATTTCTATATGCTTTGTCCTAGCATGATGAATAGGATTAGAAGGCAAGGCCATAGTAGAGGTATTGTCATAGAAGTTAGGAACTAGGCTTGGAAGATTAACTTGTAAGTCCTTGAATAAACATTGTAGCTATGTGATTTCACATGTGCAATCTACCAATGCCCTATACTTAGCCTTTGTGGATGATCTTAACACCACTGATTGTTTCTTGGAAGTCTATGATATCAGACAAGGTCCTAAGAAGACTACATATCCTGATATTGATCTTCTTGTTATAGGACAAGCTACCCAATCACTGTCACAATAAGCAGAAAGTTGAAGGGGGCTTCCTTTGGGAAAATATAAACATTGACCTGGACATAGCTTAATATATCTCAAAACTTTGTATAAGGTGGCCATATGTGTTGTTCTTGGTTGATGAGAAAATTAGATAAGAGCTTGAGCTGCAAGGATAGATCACATCTAGTAATTATAAGATAAATACGCTTGCCAACCAACTTTCTATACAGAGAAGGATCATCAAGAGGTTTTCCATCTTTAGTTAAGAGTTTTAATTATATCCAAATGAATGGTAGAAGGTTTATGATTTAGCACGTTTGCACATTGAAGAAGGTCCATGGAATATTTCCTTTGTAACATTACAAGTTCTGTTGAATTTTGAAGGATTTCAATGCCTAAATAGTAATGTAAGGATCCAAGATCTTTAATACTGAACTTGAAATCAAGTTGTTGCTTAATAGACTTTATTGTGGCCTTGTCACCTCCAGTTATTAGGATGTCATCAACATAAATGAGGAGGGTTGTGAAACTTAATCCTTTTGTAAGGGTAAATAGTGAGGTGTGAGCATAGCTTTGATGGAATCCAAGACTTTTGAGGAAGTCTGTGAGCTTGATAAACCATTATCTGTTGGCCCGCTTTAATCCATAAAGTGATTTCTTTAGCTTGCACACTGAATTAGGAGGAAGTGTTGAGGAGTAGCCTTGGGGGACTGTTATATAAACTTCTTCATCCAAATCTCCATGTAAGAAAGCATTGTTGATGTCAAGTTGTTTAATGTCCCAGTTATGGTGAGTAGCAACAACTAATAAGGCTCTGACAGAAACCATTTTAGCTACTGGTGCAAAAATTTCCTTATAGTCTATACCTTCTTTTTGATTGATTCCTTTTGCCACCACTCTTGCTTTGAACCTATTTATTAAACCATTTGCCTTGAAATTTATTCTGAACACCCATTTACATCCCATGGGTGTTTTAACAAGTGGTATTAAAGTAATTTCCCAAATGTTGTTTGCTTTTAAAGCTTGAATTTCTTTGTTTATTGCTTCTACCTACCAAGAATCTTTTGATGCTTATAACTATGTGTTTAGTTCAGTGATTTTGTTTATGTTATTAATGAGATGTCTTATGGATGGTGTGTGAATGTTGGAATAGTTTATAAAGTAAGTGTAATGATGTTTTGTAATTTTATAGGTGAGTGATTATGGGATTTTGCATTGATAGTCATTGAGCCTTATAGGTTGTTATTTTGTTCTGGGTGAAGTTCTTGGAGGTGGAATGGGAGGTGGTGTAGGTGTTAAGATGTTAGTTGAGTTGTATAATGAGGATGATGTGGTGCAAGGGGTGTTTGGATGAGTAGGTGTAGTCTCAGAATGAATAGGTGTGGTATCAAAATGAATTGGTAGAGTCTTGGTACTTGATTGTATGTGAGTAGTAGTAGGATTAGGTGTGGGAGTGGATAATGTTAGTGTTAGAAAGTTTGGATAAGTAATAGATTTTGTGAGTGAGGATAATGATTGTGTGTTTGATTATGATTGTGGATGGGCAAAGGGAAACCTAGTCTCATCAAATAAAACATGTCTGCTAGTGATGGTTTTATGAGTAATGGTATCATATAGAACATAACCTTTTGAGTGAATGAGTATCCAACTAAGATAGTTGGTATTGATCTTAGCTATTTTGTCTGAACTGTGATGATGTACAAATGCTATACAACCTATGATTCTGAGGTGATCAAGTAGTAGTGGTTGTTTGTGAAGGATTTCATAAGGAGATTTTTCATTGATAGGTTTTGATGGTAATCTGTTTATGAGGTATGTTGCAGCAAGTAAGCAATATCCCCTAAAGTGATTTGGAAAATGAGCTTGAAATTTGATTGCCATTGCAAATTCTAATAGTTGTTTATGTTTTCTTTCAACTCTAGCATTTTTTTGGGGTGTATTTGGACTAGTTTTTTGATGTAGGATACCATTGGTAGCAAAATAGTATGATATTAATGAATTTAGGAACTCTGTTCCATTGTCACTTCTAATAGTTTTAATGGTAGTTTGAAAATGATTTTGAACATAAGCATAAAATGTTTTGATGTTTGTTGTTGTGTGAGTTTTGTTTGGCATTAGATTGATCCATGTTGCTCTTGAATGGTCATCTATAATTGTAAGGAAGTATTTACATTTATTGATTATGATGTATTTGTAAGGTCCTCATACATCAATATGAAAGAGATCAAAAAGTTTTGTAGCATAAGATGAGCTTGTTGTAAAGGGTAAACTATGTTGCTTTGCAAGTGGACATACATCACAGACAGTGTTGGAATTACATTTGAACAAGTGAGCTAATGGTTTTATTTTCTTAAGAACAATAAATGAGGAGTGTCCTAGTCTTAAATGCTTGAGGGGGTTGTGTTGTTTTAAAGGATGATAGCTGGATGGTTACGACTTGATGGTGGTGGTGAGATGAAGTATAGACCATCACAGAGGGTGCCATGTGCAATCCTCCTGTTCTGGTCCTGAAAGATACAATAAGATGTTGTAAGGGTAAGTGAAATTGAAGTGCCATGTAATAATCTGCTTACTGAAATGATGTTATATGTGAAAGAAGGGATTTAAAAGACATTGTGTAGTGTGAGGTTTGTATTGATGATGACTGAGCCATAGGTTTTGACTCAGACTGTTTGTCCATTGGGTAAATTAACAAGTATAGGTGTGGTTAAGGTTTTGACATTGTGCATTATGGTTAATGTGATTGAGATGTGATATGTGGCTCCACTATCAATTATCCAATCATTGGTGATTAAAGTAGCAATAAATTTGGGAATTTTGAAGCTCTTAGTTTAGAAGAAACCTTAAGAGACATTTCCTTGGTTGTTTTGTAGGATGAGTAGAACTTGATTGATTTGGTTCTGCAATTGATCCATCCCTGCTGAAACATGAGTATCACTTGCTTGATTTGTAGTTTGAGAAGATGAAGCTTGTGTTTTGGAATCTTCTTGTCCAACAACCAAATTGATAGTTCTTGTGGCTTTGTGTGTAGGTTTTGGTGGTTGGTATTTGCCATGTAGAGGATGACCAACTGGATAGCCAACAAGTTTGTAACATTCTTCTTGAAAATGTCCATCTTTTCCACAATTTCCCCAATATATACCCTTCCTGAAATTACTTCTCCTCTCAGTAGTAGTGTTTGGTTTAAGACCATTTCTTCTGTCTGAACTTTTATTTGGTTTAAAGCTATTTTGTTGTCTTTGTGTATTGTATCTTGGTGCAGAATTGTTGAAACTGGTAGATGGCCTTGAGTGATTGGTATAGGTATTAAAAAAAGTAGAAGTGGCAGTTTTAGCAGTTAATCTTTCTCTTTGTTTTTCTTCTAGCCTGAGCATTGTGTAAGCATTTGCTACAAATGGTAATGGTTGCATAAGCAGTATCTATCCTCTAATATTTGAGTATCCCTCATCCAATCCTATCAAGAACTGTATCAATCTTTTCCTATGATCCATCTCACTATTTACCCTTGCATTTTTACAATTGCAGACACAAACACACATGTATGGTGCTTCCAAAGCATCAAATTCATCCTAAAAACCTTTCAACTTTTGGTAATACACCTAAATTGTATAGTTTCCTTATCTTAATTGAACCATATTATTTGTAAGTTGGAAAATTCTATAACCATCAATTTGTGCATAATGTTCTTGTAACTGAGACCATAACTTTGACACAGAATTGATGAGGTTCAAGTTGTTACTGATTTGCTCAGTTAAAGTGTTCAAAATCTAAGAGATTAACATGTCATTGTTTCATTCCCAAATACGCCTTAGTTCAAACTCCATTGTTGGTTTTGTAAACTTACCAGTTACAATTTTCATCTTATTCTTTGCATTGATTGCAATCATGATTGACCATTTCCAAGTATTGTAATTATCTGATCTTGTTAACTTCTTTGATATCAGTAATAACCCTGAATGATCAGTTTAATGTAGAAACGATGGATGATTTGAGTTCATTTCTTCAATGTTTGTGTTGTTTGGATTGATGTTGTTAGGGTTTGAGTTGTTTAGGTTTCTCGCCATTTTTCAAGATTTGAAAACTGTGTTTATAAACAGTGATTTTGATTGATTATGATTATGTATTGACTTAATAATCTTGTTTGTGTTATGATTTCAAAAAGATTAATGGTGGTTTGATTAAAAATGGTGAAGTAATGATGGTTTATGGTGGTTAGTTATGGTGGTGAAAGTTTGTTATGGTGGTGGAATTCAGTTAGGAGTTTGTTAAGTTTGTTAGAGGTGGCGAAAGACGGTGGTGGTGATGGTTGAGCCCTTATGATGGCTCTGATACCATAGTGATAATGAGAGAGAAGCTAAGAATGGCGGGAAAAGTTGTTAAATTATCATTAAACAAAATTGAGTACATGTTCCCTATTTATAGACCTTGTAGGTCAAACTAGAAAAGTCAAACTAAGCTATAACTAAGAAGTAAACAAGCTACTAAACTAAGAGGTTATATAAACTACAAGCTACTAATTATAACAAAACTAAACTACATTGAATTATAAATCACTTGAGCTTTGTGGATCAATTGGAACTTAGATTGCTTGGTCACTTTGACTTGTTGAGTCACAGTATTAACTTGATGAACTTTAGTTGTTGAGCTTGAGCTTGAGCTTGTGGAATTTTGTTCTTCTTTACATACCGTGTGGATTTTTTGTTGGAATTAACAATCATGGCAAGACAGTCTTATTTGTATGTGATCTTCTTCGTAATGAGAAAACATGTACATTTAAACGGTTGATGAA
>BQNB010208750.1:0-10386 GCA_026074375.1 Tanacetum coccineum
TTGCTCAAACGAAGATTTCTCAATCTTCTCAAAATAAAAACCTTCTCAATAGAACCGGAGCCTATATATATATATATATATACTATATATAAAAAGTACAAATAACTTTTTTTTTAAAACTTAAAAACTAAAAAATAAGTAATGTTGTTAGACAAAACTGTCTTTACTTAAAAGACAATGTAATCTATTAAATATTTAAATACTTAACTTTTTTTTTGAACGGCAAAAATTTATTAAACTAGCAAGGAGCTAGAAAACAATTACAAGAAAATAAATTGAGGATTTTTTAACCAATCGTCCCAAGAAAACGTCGTATGACAACGACTTTTACACCAATTGAAAGCACAAAAAACTATAACATCAAAAATTTCCGAACGTCTTGGAGGAGATTCTTCAAAAATGATCCGATTCCTAAAGTTCCAGATAAACCACCAAGATACGAAGAACAATCCCTCCAACATAGCTTTGACCTTAGAGGAGAACTTAATCGAAAGAATCCAAGACTGCCACTCTTGGAATGATGACCAGTCATGAGGATCTAAGCCCCACCATCTGCATATGCGACGAAGAACAAGCTGAGCCAAATTACAAACACAAAGAAAAGATGAGTGTTTCAGATTTAACCTCAAAATACGAATGCAATTGAAAATTGAATAGATATAATATTATAGATCCAATATCTAACATTAAGTGCGTGTGTATTAATTTGAAGAAAAAGGTGAGTGCTACTGTATGTATGTGCCTGTATTTATAATCTATTGAATAGGTTAGCATGTTCATTTGAATTTCAAAAGCATTGGTGGATAACTAAGGAAATGATTTATCATTCAAAATTAAGCCATTATATATTTTGAACTATCCTTAATTAAATGATTTATAAATTTTGAAAACCATTGATATCTAGTTTCAAGAATAAGACTAATTTTATGTTTCATAACATAAAAAAATCTATAACCTATAGTTAGAAAAGCATTGATATATGGTTTCATAATATTATAAAAACCATTGATATCTAAAATCATATATGATTTAATAACATTAAGAATGAATCTGATTTAAGAGTTTCATAACATTAAAAATGAAGTTGATTTCATAGTTGAAGAATTATTTGTTCATAGGATTATATGAAATTACATGAAATGTTACAATCAAATGGTATTTATACTAAAAGTGATGAATGTTGAAAGTTGAGTTTGAATGTTCTTGTTGACTTGACTTTTCTTTTAATGCTCAATGTTGAAGGTTTTGTTTTGAGAGATTTTGTGTTATAGTTTCCAAAAGGATTTTCAGTTTTCTTATTAAATGTTTAATATTCTTCAAACTTTTCTAATTTAAGCCATTATATTTTTCAAACTATCCTTAATTAATTGATTTTTAAATTTTGAAAACCACTTTACAAGTCCAAACCTATTATTTCAAAGCATTATAAAGAATAAACAGACGTAAAGGTTGGTAATATTTTTGACAATAAATAAGCGTTAGACTTAGCAATTAGATTGAAAGCTATAGAAGATGGTTACCAATTTTTTACAGATAGGTCAGCCCCAGAAAGATATTCAGTGAAATGCTTTCATTTTAATGAATGTGACTGAAAGATGTGTGCTACACGTTGGAAGAGTACTGATAAGTTTACCATTAACTTTCTTAATGATGAGCACACATGTCCAAAAACTCAAACATATCCTAACCATCGGAATGCAAACAAAAAGTTAATTGCTCACCTACTCACTCTAAAGTTACAAGATAATAAGCATGTTTTAAAAGGGAAAGATATACAACAAGATATTCTGTCACAATATAAATTAAATATATCTTATCATCAAGCATGGAGAGGGAAGGATTAGGCTATACAACAGATAAGGGGTTCACCGTTTGAGGCTTTTGAAATGCTTCCGTATTATTGTTATAACTTAGAACGAAAAAACAAAGGGACGGTCACACGTATAAAAACAAACGACCAAGGAGTATTCGAGATGTTATTCATTTCCATTGGTTCGTCGGTAAGTCAAGATCATCTTGTTTGAATAAATAAATAAATATAGGCTACCATGCTATGTTTATAACTTTTTTTCCAGATCCGTACGTTTGTGAATTATTTATGGTCGTTGCTTATAATAAATGCGGCACACTTAAAAGGTCAATATAAGGGAACAAATCTGGTGGCTGTGGGCATGGATGGAAACAACCAAATTGTACCAATTGCTTTTGGTATATGCAAGGGGGAAACAGATCCATTTTGGTCATGGTGGATGTCCGTACTTAAAGAATGCATAGGTGATAACCCCAATTTGTTATTCATATCTGATAGACATCCTTCTATAGCTTTGGAAGTACACAATGAATTCCCTTTGGCCTTTCATGCTGTATGTTGTCGTCATCTGATGATGAACCTATCTTTGAAAAATAACAAAACCAAAGGTCTGTTTTGGAAAATATGCAAAGCATATACACCAGAAGAATTTTCAAGCAGCATGAACAATCTACAAGCTATTCAGCCTGATGCATACCACAAGCTTTGTGAAGCTGGTCCTGAAAGATGGTCAAGAGCACATTGCCCACTTGTACGTTATAATTATTTAACATCGAATAGTGTGGAGTCTATTAATGCTTGTACCATACTTTATAGAAAGCTACCCGTGTTAAAGTTAGCTGAGACGTATCGTGCAATGGTGCAAGACTGGTACTTTAAACGAAGAAAACTCGCAGGTATTTGTCTTTCAAAACATAATCATTGCATCAAGTATTTGTTTCATATGAACAAGTAGATTCATTTTTGTTTTTGTTTAAATATAGAAAATATGACGCATGAAATAACTGATTGGGTAGCAAACAAAGTGCGTAAAAGACTGATGAAAAGCGCCTTGTGTGTTGTTTACGGGGTTAATCATTGTCAATACCAAGTTTCAGACGGCCGATATAATCGTGAAGTCGACTTTCAGAAATGCACCTATCATTGTCGTAAATGGCAGTTTTCCGGGATACCCTACGGTCAAGTTTTGGCTGTAACAAGGTTTTTGGGTTTGATGGATTATGTCTAATTTGTGGGAGATTGGTTTAAAAAGGAAAAATATCAACGCACTTACGCTGAAACAATTAATTTTGTTGGTAATATAAAAGAATGGGAATTCCCGCAACATATTCAAAAAGCTATTCCTCCTAGAATGGACAACCCACAGCCCGGTCGTCCAAAAAATACAAACCGAATACAATCACAAGGTGAGGAGCCAAGAGTGATACACCGTAGTAGATGACATCAAGCGGGACACAGACGTGATCAGTGTAATCAACCATTCGTCCTTCAACCGCCTAAAAACACACGTAGATGAAATGATCAACAAAACCCAATAAACGAACAACCATCATTCTATAACCCACACCAACAATATGACAACATTTTCCAGAGTTATAACCAATACTCATCAAATCCATACAGTGAAACCACATATTTGTACGATCAACATCACACAAACACATCTCAACCATACGAGGGAAATCACACACAATCTGCTCAGATGTATGAACAATATGATTCTCAAGAACATCCATCACAACATCTAGATAATCTAAACACAAATAGTTTAAATCGTTTGGTTTTTAACCATTTGTATGTTTTTTCATTTTTTTTTGGTTTGTTGTTAATTATGTAATATATTTCATTTCCAATGTTGCAACATTTGTTAGTACAACAATAGTACATGAGCAATTAAATATTAGCTTTAAATACTCGCAACAACCTCAATGTCATTGATTCAAAACAATAAATACGGGCTACCGGTCACACTATATAAACCACATTGGTGTGCTTCAACTCTTACAACAAAATTATATTGTTTAAGAAAAATTCTTGTTATAGTTCAAATTATGACATTCAAGGTTCTTCTCCACCATTATGGAAGGTTTACTAGTCCGCCTGGAAGAAAATTCATTGATGGAATTGTTGCTACCGTAGATCCTGTAGAGTTGGAAAACTTTTCAACAAACCAAGTGAAATTTATATTGACCAACTCTTTGGGTTACGATGAAAACTCCTCAACATATCTTTATTTAAAGAAACCTATTTGCAGTTTGGATTCAGGTCTTGTACCTTTGGCAGATGCTATACAAGACCGCGACATATTACTCACGTATATTCAAACTCAACAAAACCGACTACATGTGTATGTTTCTCGGGTGGAGCTCTCCCCACTTGTTATGGCCGACCAGCACAAAGATAAGAGAAACAAAAAGGGAAATCAAGGAAACCTTCTTGTTCAAAAAAGTTATTTGACTAGTAACTAAATAAGTAGATTTTATGATTGTGTTGTCGTATGCTCATTCAAATTTTTTATTATCCACGTGACTAGCTATCTTATCATCAACTTTCCCTTGTTTTTATATTGTTACAATAAACATTGAAGTGACAACACAATAAAATAATATATTCAGAAAACTAAATGACTTATCTTTTCTGTCAACAAAATGACTTATCAACTTTAGTCCGTGAAAATACTATATATATACATGTATACAACAAAATGTTTACAACAAATAAATTTCAGTTCACACTTCTTTCTTTGACAACATGTCGACTTCTTTTAATACTACTTTCGAGTTGGAAGTACACCACAACGACGAATTTAAACTTAGCCCGCTAACCTATCAAAATGGTTCAGTACTACAAATAAATGTTCTACCAATAGATTTTGAAGATTTGGTTAGCTATCTTACTAGAAAAATACCAAGATGATTCACTACTTTGTATTACATGTTGCCACCAAACAGCACGTTATCAGGTATGAAAGCAATTAAGAATGATTATGATACTAATGTTATGTACGACATTGCAAAAGTTGCTAGGAAGCTTCAGCTTTTCGTTTCTCATTATCAAATAGATCTTAGCGCGATGCTGATTCCAAACGATGGCTATTTGGAAGAATTGTTTGCAGGTATCATTTCCGAAGACACTAAAATAAAACTACAAGAATCACTCAGATATCTAAATCAAATGGAGAAAAGAAAAAATAAAAAGTTCATACTTTGAATTCTTGGTGTACTAGATTTATTACATAATACACAAAACCTACTACTAACCCCTACACCCAAACCATTTTCAATTACGTTGTTCACAATAATGGTCAATTGGTGCTCGATGACAAAAAAACACGATGTACATCAACGGTGGAACCATGAACATCAACATTCCAAGAATGAAACTAGAAGAACTAAAACAATATTTGTTTAATATTTTGGGTACAAAGATTCATGCTCTTTATTATAAATTACCGCACAATGGCTTTTCAATAACCATCAAACTTAGAAACAACTATGATATGCACTGTCATGATTTGATATATCTTCATCGAATTTACAAATTAGAAATTTACATTGACCATATAGGTGTCGATTTTATTATAGTCAAATATATTTACCTATAATTGCTAGCTTGTCACGAAATGAGGAACCCATGTCAATAACCAACGTACACAGTGAACGTGAAGACCGATAAACGGGAGGTAAAACAAAAATGATTACCTTTCGATCGCAATTGGTTGTATGGGCGGAAGAAGAAACACTTTGAAGGCGGGAATTCAAAGAACTTCAAACGTGTCAACAATTGAAGATTCATTTTAATTGAATTACTGTAACCGTTTTTTTAAACAATTCAATAATTAAGTAAGATGCTTAATAAATGTACGACAGATATATGGACTGATTTGACATGCATTAATTTTTTCAGGCTTTGGATTAAAAGACTGCACATACATTCCCCTAATATCAAACACTAGGTTAGCATCTACACAATCCATTATGGTTCACATACACTCTCACACACACACATGTTCCTTTTTAACAAGTAAAGTGTATGGCTTCTTCTGTAAACGATGCACGTAAAACAATTGTTTCCAACCTACAAAGGGAGCTTGAAGATGAGGCTACACTTGCAATAAATTGTTGTGCAACTTAACTCGTTATTTTGAGCAAATGTGTTGCCGTGAGATACAAATCACGATGTTGCAAAACATGCCTACAATGAGCCTTAATAGCTACGGATTACATGCTCTACTCATGACCCATGAAGCGAATATACGTACAACAAACAACTCAATCAGACCAAGACAAGAATTGTTGAGAAGCATTGCTGAAAAGCAAAACTTCATTAACAGTTACAGGGCAATATAGATTATCGAATCATGTTGGTTAAGAGCACCTGGTGAACCATGTTTGTTGTCGTTTGTTGTTGTTTTTTTAATTTGGTAAAAATAAGGTTTCCAATTTACTAGATTATATCTAGTTATCTACTATGTGTTGTTTTCAATTTATGATATGAACAAAGATTCTTATTCATACGATTTTTTTGAATAATTAGAAATTTTTTATCTTTTATAAAACATACGAATTAACACAATGACAATGCTTATAATGCATTAACAAATTTAAAGTAGAAATCTTGTACATTAACAACAAGACTATACAAACAACGCATTAAAAATTTTAAAGTGAAAATCATGTACATTAACAACATGACTACAGACTGACACTCTAGCTTAACACTTAGAAATTTATAAAATATATTTTATTACTGCAACGTACAAGACAACTGAATGACAATGTGGTTCATCATTTAAAATATCACGCAATTTGTGACAATATTTAACATATGATTCGTTTTTCTGACATTGAATGACAAATGACTGCAAACATATATTTAACACCACAACAGATAAGACAACTCACTGACATTGTGGTTCATCACTAAATATATCACGCGATTTATGACAAAATTTGACATATGATCAGTTTTTTTGACATTGAATGACTGCAAATATATTTATTACTGCACGGATAAGACAACTCAATGACAACGTGCTTTATCACGCGATTTATGACAATATTTGTCATAAAATCAGTTTTTCTGACATTAAATGACTGCAATCATATTTATTACTGCACTGACAAGACAACTCAATGACATTATGGTTCATCACTAAAAATATCACGCGATTTAAGAAAATATTTAACATATGATAACTTTTTTTGACGTTTAATGAAAAATGACTGCAAATGTCAGAAAATTATAGCTTATATATAAACACATACCTACTGGAGTCTCATTCTCAAACTAACTTATCAATCATTCAAATTATTCATTATATCTTCTAATTTTCTCCGTGGCTGCTAACCCAAACGATGTTTGGTTAACTGTACTTGCAGCACTACAAGAAGCTCACGATGAAGAGGCTTGTCTGGAAGAACAAATTTTAAGCTTGATGCATCACTTTGCTGATAGATTTACAAACCGTAGGGTAGAAATTAACAGGCTTAATTCATTACAAGATCACCCACTTATCGAGTATGGTCGGTACGCCCAAGGCTGCATGACAGGGGCGGACATGAAAAAAGCGACTTACTTGAAAAGCGTAAGAGATGAGTTGCTAAGGAGCATGGAAGAAAAGCGACAACTGATGACAAACTACAGAGAAATGTAAAAGCTTTATTGCTTAAAACCAGTTTGATAACCATGTATGTCGTTGTTTGTTGTTGTTTGTTAGTTTTAAATTCGTCTAAATAAGGTTGGCCTTGTTGTAATGCTTCTAATGACTACCGTTATTTTAAAATTTCAATTATAACTTTTAAAAATACAAATATATACTTATACAATTGTACTGCAAAAAAAAAAAAAAAATTATTAGAAATAAGCCCAACTGACACACATTGCAACGTCATATCTTATGCATATTAAAACTATTTTCAACAAATATTGATTCACTATGTAGAGCTCATCAAAGACAAAACTAATGACCAAATATACAAAATTTTAAACTACGTATCCATATGCTAAAACGTTCTCAAAGAGTGCCGATATCATTATTTTCCCAAAACATAAAACCCAAAAATTACACAAATAACAAGTGACACACTTTGCAACATCATATCTTATGCATATTAAACAGATTTCCAACAAATATTGGTTCACTCTGTAGATCTAATCAAAGACAACACTAACGCCCAAATAAACAAAACTTTAAACATCGTATAGATATGCTAAAATGTTCCCAAAAATTGCCGATATCATGTTTTTGCCATATCAAAAACCCTATAACTACACTATACAAGAATAAAAACCTAACCCTAAAGTATTACTAACTGTGAACGGTGTCCAAAAAAAATAAAAAAAAATAAATAACTTCTAAACTTGCGCGATCTATAAACTAAGTGTAATGGACATTATCAATAAGCATCGACTTCGCAAGGGGTTCTCTCGTCAATAGGAGCTTGTTTAGATAGATCCAAACGGTACACCAAATGGAATACCAAACACCTTTCGAAATCTTTTGAGTTTCTAGTTTGGGAATTCATACGAATTGAACAGCCAGACTTCCATTCTGCATATGGTTTAAGTTGCGAGTTCCAATTTCCACAAGCTCAAAAACTTATTAGCAATGTACTGAACCATCAAACACCTAAAGAACATAATGGTTCCGGTCGATTCAATAACATTATCAAAATAGGACACGACATATCCAGAATGTCAATACCTCTACGAGAAATGTTGAAACGGGTAGGTAAAGCACTTCGGTCTTGATTTTTCCAGGCAAGAACGTGAGTTTTTACTAGGGACACATGTTTTTGCCAAATCATAAACCCTAAAACTACACTATACAAAAAAACAAAAAAAAAACCTAACCCTAAATTATAAATAAAAGTGAACAGTTTGCAATAATAAAAGAATATTTAAAAAAAGTCAAATCACTCTCCTAGTTGCGGTGTTTAAAAAAATAATTTTAAATAACTTTCTGTGAACCACTCACGGCTTGACACGTTGCAAATCGCGCAATATAACCGTTATCAGCGCGTTCTGTTTGGTTATTTTGTAATGTTGCTGCCATAGTCTCTGCAAGAAAACCCAAAACTCAAATGGTTATTTCGGTAAAATTCGCTTCTTTTTAATTTGTGTAAACATAAGAATAAAAATGTCTGGCAGTAGTAGAACTGAGCAATGGGCAAGTATATGTACTTATTACAATATTTTATCGTTTTAAATTGAAGTTATGTTACATTATGAGTATTTTAATAATGAATTGCGACCAATACCCACGTTAATGTGTAATTAATATACACAATTTTTCCTAATTAACATAAAAATACATTACATACACATTAAATAAACATATAAATTGCTATATTTGAACATAATTTTGACTTGAATAAACTCGAATTTAATGTATTTTTATGTTAATTATAAAAGTTTATGTATATTAATATAATAATAATACTTTTCTTTGCTAGTTATATCATTTATATATCAAATTGACCTAAACATGACAAAAATACTTGATATGCGTTTAAGCTTTAAATCGTTAACAAGACTTCTTGGATGTCCTTCGTTAACATTGTTTTATCGAACACTAGAAAAAAATTACAAGCTACAATATTCCATCTTAAACAAAGTGTCTATTGATCAATGATTAAGGCATTAAGCAAAAGATAGTCAATTCATGCAGCTAACACCGTTTTGTTTGTAACTGGGAAAAAGCGAAACACAAGTAATATAATAGGTTTTTTTTTATAATTTTAAAAAACATGTTCAATAAGCACGTCAAATATAACTTATGAATATGTTTCAAAAGCACATCTAATAAAATTATGTTACTGGTTTTTCACATTATGCAAGTATTATGCAATTTATTAATGGCTGGGTGATTATCACAAGATGAACATAAAGTTCATGATGTTTTTATAAGTAACATGTTATGCTATTCTGGTAATTGCTCACAATTTGCTAGGATAAAGTAAACGCATTGTCATTTCTAATATTCACAATATTCGTAAGAAAACTTTTTACGTCAAATATGGGTATAAGCCGTAGAAAAGCAACGACTTTTTCAAATGTATCGATTTGGTACGTGTACTTTAAAAAATGTAGTACAATAGTAACGAACTTTCATAAGTGTTCTCATCTGCACATTTTGATGACGTGTCACGTTATTGATGGTGCCACGTGTCAGCCTATCAGGTATGACACATCATCAAAATGTGCAGAATGGAACACTTATGAAAGTTCGTTACTAGTGTACAACTTTTTAATAGTACACATACCAAATTGATACATTTGTAAAAGTTCATTGCTATTCTACGGCTTAAACCCGTCAAATATTAATGATCTATCTCAAAAGATATACGTGACTGCCAAATTCATCTTTTGAGGTAGAAGATGCACTCAAAGAAGTGAGTAATGATAAGAAACATAAGTTTAAAGCTGAAACGACATAGGTAAAAAGCTAAATCATGATAGATGCAAAATGTAGAACAAATTTGGATGTTACTTACAAGGACAATATATATCTCGATAAACGACAACATAAATATCAAACTTGAGTACGTAAAAAGATAATTCTAGGACACATA
>BQNB010208751.1:0-10385 GCA_026074375.1 Tanacetum coccineum
AAATACAAGCATATTTTTAGACATTTTGATCATTTTAAGGGCCATTTTGGATATAATAAGGATATGTGATTTCTTACATATCATGGGGGAAACTGCGAAGCAATATACAATTATGTCGTCAAATACAAGTCAATCTCCATGCAAACGAGCAACAAAGAAGAAAAAGAAAAGAAGAATCGGCTTCAACATTCATCCAGTTTGTCTGTATTAAAGACATTGTTCAAACAGCGGGGTGTGTTAGACGAATAAATTATTGGCCCAAGCCATTGTGGGCTTGAGGTCCATTAGATTTAAGGTTTAGTTTATCTTAGCTTATTCCCAAAACTATGTTCTATTATAAATAGAGATACTTGTTATATAATTGCAACAATTCAATCTTTTGGTATTTTACAATATCCACGTCCTTAATGGTTCTACACACTTTTGTTTGGTGTTCAGTTCATATTTACTCATCCCGTTCATCCAGCTGCTGTAAATTCATGTGGTAAATCGAATTTGTGAGTATTTTTATTGATACATTTTAGGGTTTCCAAACTTTTGTATGGATGCTTATGCCTATAACTTAGCATAGAAATGGAATAAGTATGCTTAATTGTTTATTTCACTGTTATACTTTGTTATTTGGGCCAGATCATATATTTGTTATGTGTTGGGGAACACTAATAAACTATGTCTCACAGTTGTTTAGAATTAGGTCACATGAAGATTGTCGATATTACTATTGAGCGGGAAGAGGAAAATTAACTCAATTCAGTGACAGTTTTAATATCATTCCCAAGGCCAAGGGCAATGACGAAGCAACATGATCTCCTTTATAAACAACGATCAAATAATTTTATAAAGCTTAAGATGTCAGCATTTTCAAATCCGAAAACTAAATCACTGTTTTCTGTGACCTACAAGGTATGCGTCAACTCTTAATAATGAGTCTTGTTTTTTCTGTTTTGAAGTTTAATGTGTTCAAATTTTTATTGTAGATTGAGGCAGGAAAGGAAGATAAATATCTTTTAAATGGCACAACTATGAAACTTATGGAAATAGGAAAGCGTTTTCAGTCAGTTCACATTAAATACATTACTGCTGAGCAGATGATGGGTATGGTGAGGTTCACCCAACCAAGAGAGCGTTGTTCTTTAGAGATGCTTTTGGAGAAGCCTCCTTGCAAAGAGATATAGATTCTGCATTGAAGTCACTTGAGCGAAAAGAAAAGGGCTAATGACTTAAAAAGTCATCTAACTTAACACTTTTTGTCTTTGTGTGTAGCCATCTTTATTTTTTCCTATTTTGTCATGTAAAATGACTATTTTACCCTTCGAAAATTGGAAAATGTAAGGGTAAAATGGTCACAAAATACACACAATGTCGACTTTTGAAAGTTTGATGACAGAATAGGAAAGAAAAAAGATGGCTACACACAAAGACAAAAAGTGTCAAGTTAGATGACTTTTTAAGTGATTAACCCAAAAGAAAAAGAGGCTCGAGAAACTACAGAACTTTACAAAGTGGCTGCTGAGAAACTTTGTCAATTAAAGTCTGAGGCTACAACTTATAAGGCATGGATGGAAGAGATTACACGGTTAGAAAGATTCCATCATGCTCATGTGTATGATGAAGCACAAAAGAGACACGCTGATCTAGATTCAAGTGTAAATGTCATGGTTCTGATAGTTGCTCGACAAATTTTAGTTTGACTCCTTTGCAGAGTAAAAGAAATTAGAAATGAAATAGGCCATTATTTAGCGCATGACAAGCATAGACTTTATATCAATCTCTGAAAGTAGATTCGTAACATGGAAAAAGAAAATCTACCATCCTTGCATGCAGAATTAAAAAGAAGTAAAGCACATCGAAAGGCGTCTGATAGAAAACATGGATTCACTACCTAGGGTAAATAAGTGTTTCCCTCTTGTTTTTCTCATAATCATATTTGTTCGCATATTTGTTAACTAGTATCCTTTTCTAAAAAAAATAGAAAAGATGTTTACTAGTTTTTTTGTACAAAAGTCCAACAGCTTAGTAAAGAAAAAAATAAGAAAGTGTTAAAATTTTAAACATCTTTTCATTGTTTAATAAATAGTGTTAGAAAAAAATGTTTACTAGAGTGGTTCCTTCTTGTTACGAAACTATATCCAATAGTTTAAATATGTATGTATGTTTTTGGCCTTCTAAATCAACAAGTTTCACTTTTGAAAAGTCAAAAGCTAATGTTGGAAGATCAAATTTCCAGAAAAAGGCTGATGTAGATGTCGTTGGAAAGGGTGTCAATGTCGCAAGACCGGTTTTGTAGCAAGTACCAAATGGCGACTTTGAAAACTAAGTTGGGATCAGAAGAACTAAAGCAGTCGCACAACGACTTATTCTATCTACTCAAGAAAATATTAAGAATGGATCTTCAAGACTCGAGCTCCTGAATGCGGAAAGGAAAACTTTGAAAGAAGCCTATGAAATGTTAAAAAAAGTCGAGTTAACCCGTAAAGATGGGGATGCTAATGAGAAAAAGTTGCTGCAAATATATATACGTTTATTTGAGCATGTTCCAGAGTTTCAAACGTTGCGCAACGAAAAAGTAAGGTTGTCAACAAGGTTCACTGAGCTCCAAGAGAGATCCAAACGGCCAAAGACAAGATGAAATCACTTGAAGAGGGAACATCCATGGATTCTAGAATGGAGCACATCTAGTCAAAGAGCTCCAATGCAGTCAAAAAATCTACGTCACCTAGTAGTGTTGTAAGTCGTATTTCTTTTTTTTATTTATAAAATCTAAGTTAATATTATGGTATTTTGTGTAATAAATATTGTTTGTTGTAGTTAGGATGACTGTTGACGCAATGTTTTTGTAAAATATCTGTAGGAACTTTACGCAAATAAACATTATAAATCAAGACATAGTCAAATTCCATAAAGTTTCTACAGATATTTTACAAAAACATTGCGTCAACAGTCATCCTAACTAAAACAAACAATACTTATTACACAAAATACCAGAATATTAACTTAGATTTTATAAATAAAAAAGAAATATGACTTACAACACTGCTAGCTGACGTAGATTTTTTGACTGCGTTGGAGCTCTTTGACTAGATGTGCTCCTTTCAAGAATCCATGGATGTTCCTCTTCAAGTGATTTCATCTTGTCTTTGGCCGTTTGGACTCTCTCTTGGAGCTCAGTGAACCTTGTTGACAACTTTACTTTTTCGTTGAGTAACGTTTGAAACTCTGGAACATGCTCAAATAAACGTATATATATTTGCAGGAACTTTTTCTCATTAGCATCCCCATCTTTACGGGTTAACTTGATTTGTTTAACATTTCATGGGCTTCTTTCAATGTTTTCCTTTCCGCAGTCAGGAGCTCGAGTCTTAAAGATCCTTTCTTAATATTTCTTAAGTAGATAGAATAAGTCGATGTGACTGCGACCGCTTTAGTTCTTTGATCCTAGCTTAGTTTTCAAAGTCGCCATATTCTCCGCTAACTCTCCAAGTTGAACGTGCTCCTTACAAAGAACTTAGTTTTTTTCCTGACACATTCTTTTTGCCGCCCACCCTTCCTCGTCCACCAACAAGCCCGCATCTGTATCATCACATGATAATGAAGCAAAATCAACTTGCCTTTTGTCTTTTGGATAATTGCTACAAAATCGGTCTTGCCACATTGACCCATCCTTCCGATGGCATTTACATCAGCCTTTTTTCTGGAAATCTGATCTTCCAACATTAGTTTTTGACTATTCAAAAGTGAAACTTGTTGATTTAGAAGGCCAAGTTATGTTTGAGCCTGACAAACATTCAAACATACGTACATATTTAAACTATTAAATATAGTTTCGTAACAAGAAGGAATCACTCTAGTAAAATTTTTGTTTCTAACACTGTTTAATAAACAATGAAAAGATATTTAAAATTTTAATTTTAGGCTTTAATAGGCTGTTAGGCTTTTGTACAAAAAACTAGTAAACACTTTTTTCTATTTCTTTTAGAAAAAGATATGGAGTACTAGTTAACAAATATGCGAACAAATATGATTATGAGAAAAACAAGAGGGAAACACTTATTTACCCTAGGTAGTGAATCCATGTTTTCTATCAGACGCCTTTCGATGTGCTTTACTTCTTCTTAATTCTGCAAGGAGGTAACATTTTCTTTTACCTTGTTACGTAACTCTTTCAGATTATTGAATAAAAGTCTATGCTTGTCATGCGCCTCAACTAATGGCCTATTTCCTTCTCTAATCTTCCCTGCAATGGAGTTCAACCTAAAATTATTCTGAGCAACTATCAGAACCATGACATTTACACTTGAATCTAGATCAGCGTTTCTCTTTTGTGCTTCATCATACACATGAGCATGATGGAATCTTTCTAACCGTGTAATCTCTTCCATCCATGCCTTATAAGTTGTAGCCTCAGACTTTAATTGACAAAGTTTCTCAGCAGCCACTTTGTAAAGTTCTGTAGTTTCTCGAGCCTCTTTTTCTTTTGGGTTAATCACTTAAAAAGTCATCTAACTTGACACTTTTTGTCTTTGTGTGTAGCCATCTTTTTTCTTTCCTATTCTGTCATTAAACTTTCAAAAGTCGACATTGTGTGTATTTTGTGACCATTTTACCCTTACATTTTCCAATTTTCGAAGGGTAAAATGGTCATTTTACATGACAAAATAGGAAAAAAATAAAGATGGCTACACACAAAGACAAAAAGTGTCAAGTTAAATGACTTTTTAAGTCATTAGCCCTTTTTTTCGCTCTAGTGTCTTCAATGCAGAATCTATATCTCTTTGCAAGGAGGCTTCTCCAAAAGCATCTCTAAAGAACAACGTTCTCTTGGTTGGGTGAACCTCATCATACCCATCATCTGCTCAGCAGTAATGTATTTAATGTGAACCGACTGAAAACGCTTTCCTATTTCCATAAGTTAAATAGTTGTGCCATTTAAAAGATATTTATCTTCCTTTCCTGCCTCAATCTACAATAAAAATTTGAACACGTTAAACTTCAAAACAGAAAAAACAGGACTCATTATTAAGAGTTGACGCATACCTTGTAGGTCACAGAAAACAGTGATTTAGTTTCCGGATTTGAAAATGCTGACATCTTAAGCTTTATAAAATTATTTGATCGTTGTTTATAAAGTTTATAAGGAGGATCATGTTGTTCGTCATTGTCCTTGGCCTGTAAATGATATCTAAATCTAGTCATCTGAATTTGAAGTTAATTTTCCTCTTCCGCTCATAGAGTAAATATATCTATCTTCAATATGTGATCCTAATTCTAAACAACTGATTGAGACAATGTTTATTAGTGTTCCCCAAAACATACAAAGAATATATGTCTGGCCCAAAATTAACAAAGTATGAAAGTGTGAAAATAAATAATTAAGCATACTTATTCCATTTCTATGCTAAGTTATAGGCATAAGCATCCATACAAAAGTTTGGAAACCCTAAACTGTATCAATAAAAATACTCACAAATTCGATTTACCACATGAATTTACAGCAGCTGGATGAACGGGATGAGTAAATATGAACTGAACCCCAAACAAAAGTGTGTAGAACCATTAAGGACGGTTGATATTGTTAGAAAATACAAAGTTTGAATTGTTGCATTATATTACAAGTATCTATATTTATAACTAGAAAACAATAGCTTTGGGAATAAGGCTAAGAAAAACTATCCTGAAAATCTAATGGACCTCAAGCCCACAATGGCTTGGGCCAATAATTTATTCGTCTAACACACCCCGCAGTTTGAACAAGGTCTTCAATACAGACAAACTGGATGAATGTTGAAGCCGATTCTTCTTCTCTTTTTCTTCTTTGTTGCTCGCTTGCACGGAGATTGACTTGTATTTGACGACATAATTGTATATTGCTTCGCAGTTTCCCACATGATATGTGAGAAATCACATATCCTTATTATATCCAAAATGGCCCTTAAAATGATCAAAATGTCCAAAAATATGCTTGTATTTTTGTATTTTGTTTGTGAATGTGTAGGTACGGATAGTGCAAAACTCACAAGAAAACGGTCAAAACCGGACAAACACGGACACAGGAACGGATAGAGTGCACAAAAGCCGGAAGTTTCTAGCAAAAGGTCATCAAAAGTCAACCCTTGGTCAACCATTGGTCAACTCACAAAATGACAAAATCCTCAAAATACCATAAAAACCCTTATTGTTAACTCATATTCACAAAAAGTCCCAAAAACCCTAACACCGTTAGCCTTTGATTAATAAAGGACTAACGGTCGTTAGTCTTTTATAACAAAACCCTTATTACCGAGCCCAAATCTAAAATGTAGCCCAATTCTGATCCCGGGGCCCCCCCAAGACATACCCTCACATCCACCGGGTCTACTCAATTATAAAAAGGAAAGAAAAGGCGTGAAATTCCGGTTTTACTGTTCATCATCTTCACCAATTACCTTGTGTAAAAATCAAAGGGTAAATCTCAATTAATGGCGTGGAACAAAGATTCGAGTACTAAGCATCATGTCAGCAAAAGGAAACGTCACCAAAGCCTCTGATTGGTCAAGCTTACAAAAGGAATGACACGTGGGCTTACAGGAAACACACAAGGAATGGAAATTTTACACAAAATCTTTTGCTAAAGAAGCACAAGTACTCTGACACACGGATTGCCACGCTAGCAATCCGTGTGCTCACTTATTTTATCCAACGGCTTAAACTATAAGAACTCCAAATGTTGACATCAAGATGGGACGAGATCAAGGGGAGCGTCTAACAACTTGAGAGCCTAGATCCTTCCTATGAAGCTTATAAATAGAAGACCTCTTCACACACTGCAAGAGGAAGGGGGAGGAATGAGATTAATTTTCAGCTTAAAAAATTTAGCTTTTGTAATTTTTCTTTAAAACTGTTTTAGCTTAATGTTTTCTTAATGTAATTTCAATTTTCAGTATTGTAATCATCTCTTTCATCAATAAAATTCAAGTTTTCTTAATATACATTTTACTCCTTCACAAGCTCACTTTCATACAAAACATTAATTGATAAGCTGTCACTGTTTCATAAGCTCCTTATAAGCTAATCTCAAGCTCATCTAAGTCTCTAAGCTTAGATTGAATCCAAATTGATCACTAATTTACTTACACATTTAAAAACAGTTTAATACCTATGCTATGGATGGATTTGGTTGCTTTGGATGATAAGCTTACCCTGGAAGAGCTTATGGGACTTTACTAGCTTATCCTTGTGATAAGCTAGAGCTTGTTGATAGCTCATTTGAGCTTAATCTTAGCCTTGTTTAGAGCAAAGGCTCCTGTAAGTTTCTTCTTTACATTTAAGCTTAAATTTACACTATTAGCTTTAATCTGTTTCATCTGCTTATTTTAGTTTAGATCTGCTTATTCTGCTTATTTTAGTCATATAATGCTTAATATGCTTATTAGTTAGTTTATATCATAGTTGCTTGTTAAATTCATAAAATTGTTTAAAAAACCAAAAATATTAGCATAATCTAGTAGCTTATTGTTTTTGCTTATTTGATTGTTGAAATATGTTCATTAGGTCTTTAATAAGCTAATTAATATATGGTATTAGGAATTTAAGCTTTATTTCTCATTTTTATAAGCTAAAAATAGATTTGAGAATTTTAACAGGGTGTTTGGTTCAAGACAACACTAACTTGAGTTAGTGCTGTCAAAGGCCTTTTGGTCCTTTAATCTCACTTTAAATCTCTTAGTTAAGTTTATAAAAGTAGGATTTATAAGTTTTGTTAGTTTTTATCAAGTTCTAATAAGTTTTTGTGTAAGCTTTATGAATCTGATGTCATAAGCTTAGATTCATAAACTATTTGTGCTTAAGCTTGTTTTAGCTGTCATTGTTGATAAATTTGTCCTTATTTAGTAGTTTAAATGATGTTAGATTAGAGTACTTAGACCTACATGTTTTGGATTTAAGTTTTAGCCTTAAACTGTCAAGTGCATCAGCATTATTAAACAGCCAAAAAGCCATTTTCATACTCAAATTTAATGCAGTTAAGGTAGGATTTATCTTTTAAAATTTGTTGCACAAGTAGTTTAATAGTAACTCTAGATCTGTTTTAGCTTATTCAGTGATAATTAGCTTATTTAAATAGCTTAATTTAGGGCTACAATTCATCATTTGTCTTTTCATAAAATTTTACAAAATCTAAAAATACAGTAAACAACCTTTTTCTTATAGCTTTTTCTTTGCTTATTTGATTTTCAAAATACTTTTTAAAAGTTGTTTTAAGTAGTTTTCTAGGTATACTTCTTAGTGTAATAAGCCAAAAGTCCATAAGGATCCTTTAGCTTATTGAGAAATAAGCTCAAAGGTGCCTTAAAGGGGCTTTTTGGTTAACAGTTTGCACTAAAGTGCTTATTTCTTTCTTTTAGCTTTTTGCTTATTATCTTAGCTTAATTCGTATTCATATTTGCTTATTAGGTTAGCATAAACCCATTTTAGCTTATTTGGTTTTGCCATTTGCTTATTTGAGCTTATTTGCTTTCTAGTATAAATTTTAAGCCTTTTTAGCTTTTCTGTCTACCTAGCTTATCATTTGTGCTTATTTTTGTTCTTATGTGTTTTTTAGACATAGCTTATTATCTGTGTTAGCTTATTTGTCATTTTCATTTACTTATTCTCCTAAAAAATTGCAAACAGTTAGTTTTTAGGACTTAGTAGTGTTTAAGCTTATTCTCCCTTGTTTAGCTTATTATAGTGCTTATTTGTGCTTTATAAAAATAGTGTCTTTTCAAAAAGTGCTTATTTTTCTGTCCTTAAAAAGTTGTAAAAAAAATGACAAAAACAAAAACACTTGGGATAGTGGGAAGCCCCGGGTGAGCAAGACTCGAACCCGGGACCTCTACCACCCTCACCAAGTGTTTTTATCCCACACCCTTAACCATTGTGCTACACTAGCTCATCCGTTAGGATCTTCCCTTACTTAATTTTTATACACATTTTAGCCTTTTAGTATAATAAGCTGTTTTAGCTTATTTCACAGCTTATTCGATAAGCTGTTTTCTCGAGCTTATTTTTCTTAGATTCCTCATTGTTCAATCTACTTTTCATATGTTTTTCAGAATTTTAATAAATAGTTTAGTATTTTTAATCATTTAATTTCATTAAAATCGTTTTTAATTCATAAAAAATTATAAAAAAGTAAAAAAAGTATAATTCTTTTTTAGAAAATTTTCTTTTATCATATAGTTTCTAGGAAAATTAGTTTTGCTTTCGTAGGATTTAAATTGCAAAATTTCATTTTTTAAAGAATGAGATTCATTCCCGTTCACGTTTTTTTTGTGTTTTAAGCTCAATTCAACTCCGTTTTTTTCTAGTTTTCTTTAATCCTACTTTTTAGTCAATTAGGGTTAGTTAAAAGTAAAAAATTCATTTTAGGTTTATTTTTGAAAATTTAAGGTTTTTAGATCCCGTTTAGGATTTCCGTTTTGCGTTTTTAGTTAAAATTTGCCTTCCCTTAAGTGTTTTTAGGTTTTTGCCTTATTTTTCTCATAGTTTTAGAAAATCAATATCAATCTTATCCTATTCAAGCATCGATTCTCAAAACGACTCTCGGCTTTCAATTGCATTCCTCGTTGGGGATAACGACCCGGGATTCATACTCCCGAAATCTTTTGATTCCTACCCTCTTATCTTTATATATTATATATTATAAGTATATCTTATATTTATATTTATATATTATATATTATTAAAAGGTGTTGATCAGAAGTGATCACTCCATTTTTATGACGTTTGCTATTTTTTTACGTCATCGCTCATTTTGCCTTTAGGAGGGAGCGGCAATTTGGTGGGCAACTTTTGTTGTCAACGACAATGATCTTCAACAACGAAAATAAATAGATGAGGAAAAAAAAGGTCGATCTAGGCAATTCAACATTTTTTTGTGTTTTGACGAGTAAAGTTTAGGGTTTATGCATTAAATACGAAAAATAAAATCCTAATCAACAAAAAACAATAAAGCGAAAAGAAAAAAAACGGGGATCCCTCCGGATCACCGGCAAGTAGCCGATGACCGGAGGATAGCAAAGTTTTGTTTGTGGATCTTGCCTAAAACTCGAATACCATGTAAAATACCAAAAAATTACTATTAATTGAATTGTTGTCAATTAGATAACAAAGTACGTCTATTTAACACTCACTTCTTTTTTTTCATCGCAACTTTGTTTTTACGATATGCAATAATAACATGCTTGTATTGAATTAGAGGCTTGAACCGCATATTAGATGCTCTTTACATATCTACAATAGGCAAAAGTTCAATAAATATCACTTTTTAGCATAGATATAAAGGCTTCATCTCCACCATTCATTTATATATAATCCAATGGTTATAAAAAATACATATTAAAAAAAACTTACTTTCCGCCTCATTTTTA
>BQNB010208752.1:0-10385 GCA_026074375.1 Tanacetum coccineum
CTAAATAAGCAATTTCAGTAGGCAATTAAGCTAAGCTAAGCAGGAGAAACTCAGCAGTACTAACAACAACACTAGCAGTATTAAGTAACAGTACTAACTTGGAGTTAGTACTGCTAGCTATAAGTTAGTACTGCTAGCTATACTAAAGCACAATGAAACAAGAAACAAGCAAATAAGCTAAAACAGATATTTAACTATCCCTAATAAGCACTTAGGCATAAGAATAAGCAACTACAATAACTAGAATGGCAAATAAGCTAAAAAGCTACAAACTGATAAACTCTTAGAATTACTATGAAAAGGTAAATAAGCTAAAGTAAGCTTACTCTTAAAGATAGTAAAGGAAAATGGTTTAATCTACTCTAAAAAGATAAGGAAATCTTAAATAAGCAGAAACAATAAGCTGATAAGCTAAAATGAACTAACAGTACTAACAGTTTTAACTACCAGTACTAACTTAGAGTTAGTACTGCTAGTTGAAAATATCCCTTAAAGTTTTCAAAAATCATTTTTCTTTTTATATTAAGCTGATTGATTCTAATTTATTAAAAACGAATAATCAAAGAACAAAATAAGACACTTATAATAAAAAATAAGCACTTAAATAAGCTGAATTAGTCTAACAATTTTAACAAATGAACTAACAATACTAACTAAGAGATTTGCACAAATCACTTTTGAACTAACAACTAAGCAAGATAAGCATTAAACATCATAATAAAGCATAAATAAGCAAATATAGGTAATAAATAAGTACTATAAGCAGTCCTGCAGTAGATAAGAAAAGTAAGAAAAAGAGAGACTTACAACACCCTTGCTCAAAACAGGGCTAAACCAAGAATCTACAAGCTCTAGCTTGTATAAAACAAGCTAGTAGTGTCCATAAGCCCATCCAGAACTGGCTTATCATCCATAAAATAAGCTGTGGTGTATTTGAGAGTGATTTTTGCAATTTCTCTTAACTACTTACCTTTTTTTGGTTTACTTAATTAAAGCAGTTTATAAACAAGCTGTGTTGAGAGCTTTTTGAACACAAAACAACACAATTAAGAAACTTAACACTTGGAATTGTAAATTGACTTAAAACCTCAAATTTGCATTAAAACTTGAAAATGTTACAAAGCTGAAAGTAGAAGCTGTAAATGACTTAAAACAAACTGAAAATAAGCTAAGATATTCTAAGATTAAAAACTAAAAAAAACTAACTCCTTAAAAGGCTTACAAAAGGATCTATTTATAGCCGAAGTCTTCTCTTCTTGTTCTTCTCACTTGTGCTTCTTTTGTGAGAGTTTCATTAGGTGTTTTTGTTGTGTGAGGTGATTTTAAAACAAATCTCAGCCTTTAAGTTCTTTTGAGTCAATCACAGCCATCGAAATTACATGGGAATGGTGATGGATTGCCAACATGGCAATTATACAGCTGGGGGGGATTAGTGGAGTGGTTGAAATGATTTATCCAGGGCGTTGTTATGGTTTGCAGGGTAAAAGTATGGGAAGACATCCCTTAGATGTACCTGGGTTTTGTTTGGGCGGGAAAATGAATTTTGGGTAAGTTGGCAGCTTTGGCCCCTCATCTCTTATAACTTCATTGCAACTTCGCCCTTTTATGATACAATTTTAGGGGTTTGGCATAACTGGCCCCTAAGGTTATACTTCACCCGGTTTGCAATTTTGACCCTTGTCTTTTAACTCTTGTAATACAACTTGAGGTTTGGCAATTATAGTCCCTTAAGTTGTATTTTCTTCACTTGGTTGACTTTGGCTTCGATTTGATTTTGTCTTTTCCATTCCGTGCTCGGTTTTGTTTGCTTTTGGTTTTCTTTTTGTTCCTTTTCTTGAATATCCGTTTCCTGCACAATACAAACGCAAAACATACAAATACAATGTATTTTTGGTACGTTTTTAGTCAATTAAGTCCATTTTTAATGGAAAAAGGTATGTGTAATTAAGCACATACCAAAATCCCCCATACTAAGGTATTGCCGTGTCCTCACGCAATGTTATGAAGTAAACACTCAATAGGGTTTGTTTTGTTACTTTTGATATTTTGAGGGACTGAATTAGAACTTTTGGGATTTGTCTTTTAGTGTTGACCATGTTGACCAAGAGTTGACTGATGTTTGACTTTTTGACTTTGATAGCTTCCTCCCGGCTTTTTGCGTGCTCTTCCGTTCCGAGTGTTCGTGTTTGCCCGGTTTAAAACCGTGTTTTTCTATTGATTTTTGGCAATATCCGCCAAAAACCTAACACAATCACAAAGACAAAACAAGCAATATACAAGCATTTAAAGCATAATTTCATCTTTTTAGGGTCTATTTTGATATAAAATGAATATGTGTTTTCACACATATCAGGGTTCATCTAAAACAATACCACTCCGTGTGGTAATTGCTTTGAGCTCCTCTCGAGGGTTGGGTATTATGTTGCTAGGCAATACACCCTGAGGTCTCTTCTAAAGAGCCTTCCTCATTTCTGCTATTTGGTTTTGAACAAATTAATGTACGACCTCATGGTATTTTTTAAGGTTTTGGTTCTGGATCAATATCTGTCTCAACAAATCTTCTGTGAAGGATTGATTTGGAGCTTGGTTTTGATTAAAATTTTGACCATGGTTTGGGATTATATTCCTGATTTTGATTATAATTATTACCCTGGTTAAAATTTTGACCTCTGTTCTGATTATACCCTTGACCTTGATTAAATGTGTTTTGATTGTTTTGGAAATTTTGATTATTACCCTGATTTTGATTGTTTGGTGGATTGAAACCGGGTGGTCCAAGAAAATTATTAGAACGATAGCTAAGAAGATTACAGTTTCCTTGAGTGTAGCCACCGGCGGCTTGACACTCATAATAAGAATGTGGACAACCACAAGTCTCACAGCTAGGAGTCACAGAATTAACTTGCTGATTTGAACGGTACATCTGTAGCATGTCTTTTCTCATTTTGATCATCTGTTGAGCAAGAGATGCTATCTCAGAGGAAGAAGAAGTGGCAGAACTAGATGAATCACACCTATGAGCTGAGGTAACCCAGTCATTGTGGTGGGCGGTCATATTCTCGATGAGATCATAACACTCTTCAGGTCGCCTTTTCATAAAGGTTCCCCCAGCAGCGGCATTGATTGTATCACGATGTCTTAAAGTTAACCCGTTATAGAACGTGTCTATTTGAGTAACGGGTAACTATTATGATTCGGACATCGGTTAATCGAAAGCTTGTTACATTCCCACGCTTCGAATAAATATTCATCCGAAAGCTGTCGGAAGTTATTGGTATCATTCCTTAGTTTCGTCACCATAGAAGGAGGAAAGTATTTAGAAAGAAATTTCGAAGCCATCTCCTGGAAAGTATGGATAGAATTATTTGGAAGATGATCAAACCACGCGATGGCATGATGTGTCAAAGAATAAGGAAAGAGATATAAGCGAAAGGCATCATCGGTGACCCCGTTTTGCTTCATACTCTAGGTGATAGTCAAGAATTTATCAAGATCCTTATTTGCATCATCACCCGGTAGTCCGTGAAACTGACAATTGTTATGGACTTGTTGAATCATATTATTCTTTAGTTCGAATTCAGTAGCCTGAATGTTCACGGGAGCGATCGGTCCGCCCTGTCCATTCATCGTCGGCTGGCACAGCTCCTCCACTGTTCGGAGATCGGGAGCCGGCATTTGAAGATTAAGTCTCGGTGGACCATTATGATTTTGAGGAGGAGGACTCGTAGGAGGCGGTCCTTGAAAGTTATTAGGATTCATATTGATTTCTTCAAAATCAAGTAAAAGAGATGGATCACCAAGATTTCTTTGACGATTTTGAATAACGCTCTCGGAATCTAGAAAAAGGAGGAACGAGATTAGAAGAAGAAGAACGAGTGCTCATGCACTAAAAAGAAGAAATCAGAAAATAAAAATATTTTTGAATTTTTTTTCAAATATTTATAAAAGAAAATAAAATAGAAATGAAAAATATTTTTGGATCTTTATAAAGATAAAAAATAGAAAATATTTTTGGATTTTTTTATAAACAAAAGAAAATAAAAATATTTTTGGTATTTTTTAAAATATTTATATAAAAGAACATAAAATAGAAATAGAAAATATTTGTGGTTTTTTTTATAAGTACGAAAATAAAATTTTAAAAGAGAAATGATCTTCAAGGCATTAACTTCAAACACCAAGTGTAGATCATACACCTCTCCCCGGCAACAGGCGGCCAAAAACTATTCCGACGTAATTCGATTGAGTAATAGTATATATAAGTATCCCGTATAGATATAAAAATTACTTGAGGACAAGTAATAGTTAATCTTTCGGATGTCGTGTCCCAAGGAGAGATGAATTTGAAATTCACGAAAGCATTTTGTTTGATGCTTGATTGACAAATATTTTGGTTTTTGATTTTAAAACTAAGAATATAATAATAATAAACTAGATAACAATAAGCAAGCAAATAAACGAAGATATATATATATATATATATATAAAGATATGTTTGCTAAGTGAAATATTTAGATCCTTAAGTGTGAATTTAATATTAAGTCCTTATTGATGAATCAATATCTTTCGAATAAATTATCTTATCACAACGTTGGTTTTTATTGAAAACAGTTTTTGTCAAGATATCGATTACTAAATCAATGCCTCGAATAACCAAAACACTAATCTAAGTAATCCAAAAATCACTAATCAATATTTCCACTTTTATAATCACACTTAATTCACTAAACAATTTATCACTTAACAAGCATAAAATAAAATCTACTCACTAAGCATACTAATCAACAAATAAGCAAACATAATCATTTTAAGCTAAATATATCTAAACTACTAGTATTGAAAAGAGAAAGAGAATAGAACCGAATGATGAACCGAATGAGTTTCAGCTTATATTGCTTTTATTAAAGTTTCTTATCTTTAGGTGCTTAATAACTTTTCTTTTTTAAGTTTTTTTTTAAAAAAGGGGGAAGTGGAAGTCGGGGGTGAGCAAGACTCGAACCCCCGACCTCAACACCTCAACCCTTTATAACACACCACACACTACCGATGTGCCCTTGGGTCTTTTCCGTTAGACTCTCACACCATTTAACTTTTATACACATTTTAGCCCAATAAGCCTAATAAGTTGTTAAAGCTTATTTCGTGGCTTATTTGATAAGCTGTGATCTCGGGCTTATTTTTCCTAGGTTTTAATTAGTTTAAGCTATTTTTTGTAATTTTTCTAGAATTTTTATAATTTGTTTAGTATTTTTAAATATTGATTTTCATTAAAAACTTTAAAAAATCATAAAAAATAAAAAAATAATCAAAAAAATATAATTTTTTTTAGAAAATTTTCTTTTATCCTAAAGTTCATAGGAAAATTAGTTTTGTTTTTGTAGGGTCTAATTTGCAAAAATTCAATTTTTAAAGAACGGGATTCGTTCCCGTTCTCGTTTTTAGTATTTTTACGCTCATTTTAACTCCGTTTTTGTTCTAGTTTTCTTTAAACTTACTTTTTAGTCAAATAGAGTCCATTTAACAAGAAAAATTTAAGTTAGGTTTATTTTTAGTAATTTAGGGTTTTTGACCTAAGTTAAAGGGTCCCGTTTTGCGTTTTTAGTTAAATTTTGATTTCCCGTTATTTGACTTCATACTTAATTGTTAGAGTTTGTTAAATTTTAACTTTTAAAAGTAGATAATCAAATCATCCTTTGGCTTCAATTCAAATAATTGTCCGAACATCTAACGTGGTTTCAATTTCATAAGTCATTGGGGATAATGACCCGGGAATCATACTTCCCTGTTAATATACGTATTATATTATATTATATATATTTTGAAGATTTTCCTTTTAACCTTTGTCCTTAAGGGTAAATTGGTAATTTTCCATCACATATTATATATTTTATATTTTACGTATATAGAATTGCTATATCAAACCCTTAGTTCCACTTCCTCCTCTTTATTCTTCTTCTAAGGAGGTTAACAAGACCCGAAGACGATCACGAACTAGGTACTTACCAAAAGTACCACACGAGTCCCACCTTTGGTAGTTCAGCCGTCTCCCGTTTTTAGATCTTCTGAGCTTCCTCCTTCTATTTCACCTTCTGAGCCTCCTAAGCGGAACCCTCATCAACCTCCAATTCTTTATCCCTCGAGGTTGAATAAGGAGAAGCTTCAAGACAAGTCTAATATTCAAGTCCATAAGTTCTTGCAGATGTTTAAGAAACTTCACTTCAATATCAGTCTTGCTGACGCTTTAGCTCTTATGCCAGAGTATGCTAAAATGTTAAAAGATCTCCTTTACGATAAGGAGAAACAATTAGGATTTCTAAATACTTCTCTGACTGAAAATTGCTCAGCGGTCCTCCTTAAAAAGTTACCTAAAAACTTAAAGACCCTGGGAAATTTCTCATTCCCTGTGACTTTCCTAAGCTTGATAAATGCATGGCACTAGCTTATTTAGGTGCTAGTATTAACCTCGTGCTACTCTCTATATGGAAAAAAATTAATGCTTCCTGAACTTATACCCACTCGTATGACCCTCGAACTAGCTAACCGGTCTGTTGCTTATCCAGCCGGTATAGCTGAGTATGTCTGCGTACAAGTAGGTAAGTTCACATTCCCTGCTGACTTTGTGGTCGTCGACTATGACATCGATCCTCGTGTTCCCCTTATTTTAGGGAGACCCTTCTTGAGGACGGCGCGTGCTCTAGTCGATGTCTACGGAGAAGAGCTTCTTCTGAGAGACGATGATGAAAAATTGATCTTTCATGCTGATAACACTTCAGAACATCCTCATAAGCATGAAAATGAGTCAATTAATATGATTAATTTCATTGACATCTCATGCGAGGATCATTTTCAAGAAGTGTTAAAAATAAAGAAATCAAATCATCCTTATAGTGGCAGTACCACTTCTCCTTCTGATTTTTTCCTAGTCTCAGACTTTTTAAGACTAGTGATTCTCTTCTTGAGGAGTTCATCGATGAACTCGCTCTTCTTGACCCATTTACACCAGGAAATGAGGACGATAATTTTGATCCTGAAGCTTATCTAAGAGAAATTGAATATTTGTTGAACCGAGATCCGTCAACAGATTCTTCACCTACAACTGATATTGATATTATTGATCCCATTCTCGAGAGGTTCACTGACGAACTGTCCTCTTCTCAGTTTAGTTCATCCTCCACCGAGAGACACAGATGATCTTTTTGACTTTAAGTCCGATAATGAAGAATGGAAAAAGCTTTTGTATGGTGACCTTTTTGATAACACTCACTCAGAAAATGAAAAGGACAAAGATTTAAAAATAGAGAGCTTAATTGATGATATGGATGATGAGTTTTTCCCTCTTTTACCCACAAGTGACTTAAATCTTCCTGAGGAGTCATCTGAGTCATCTGAGATTGCTACTTTGTTATCATCTCCCTTCGAAAATGAAGACAAGGTGTTCAACCTAGGCATATTCATTTTGGGTGGAACTTAGATTTTCAATGATGAATCAAAAGATAAGGTTTTAAAAGTGAATACCTCGTCTGAGGCATTTTTAATTCTTAAGGAGCGTAACTTTCTATCTATCTCTTATGATCAAGAACTCTTTTTCACTTAGAGTTATCTGTGACTGAATCTTTGTTATCATTTTCATCTGAAAATGAGGATAAAGTTTTCAATCTCGGGATACCCATTTCAAAAGGAGTTCACTCTTTCACTCTAGGATTATCTCATCAGACCTATGAAACTTTCAAGATCGTTAATGCTCATCCGTATATATTGAATGAAGGTCTGATGAATATTTTTCTGTTCTTCTATTTCTGCCCCAAGGACAAAGGAATTCGGGGAGAGTCAAGCTAGAGACTCGCACAAAAATAAGCGCTTCTCGGGAGGCAACCCGTGTTTATCCTATTAGTAGTAGTATTAATATAATATTTAGTAGTATTGATATAATAGTAATGAATAAGTGTGGGTGTGCTTCTATCCTTGTTTTGTTTTGTGGTTTTCTGTTTTTGCTTGCAGTATTTCCTACGATCGTAAAGACCACCGTGCTTGTTTTCAATCCTCCAGTCACTTGGTCTTCGATCATCTTCATGTTTATATATAGGGAAATCTTTTATCCTGATCATAATATATATATCTGATTTTGTTTCCCCTTTCACACTTAGGATTTTAAGCATTTGTCTTTTTCGTCCTTAAGTGTGGGGGTGGCACCCGACATTTCTGAACATTGAGGTCAATGTTTAGTTCCACGTGGGGGGGAGGGGATTTTTGTCGAAATGATCATACCTGTGCCTGTTTGTGTCCATCGCAGCCCTGTTTTAACCAATATATTATTTTATTTTATTATTAGAAAAAATAAAATAAAATAAATAAAAAATGATGATATAAAAATGTGTAGAAATAAGGCCCGTAGGCTAGAACTAGGGAGAATTGTGACTTGACCGAGTATTACACTCTAGCTTTCCCCTTAGCTTTCGAGACTAAGCGTTTGCTAAAACTTTAAAATTTTGCAAAGAGCAAAAAATAATAGAGTTGAATATAAGTTAGATGCTAAGCATGGAGTAGTTGGATCTCTTTAAAGCTCATAAAGGTTAATTATGGCTTTTTGCTCCCATCAGCTTAAAAACTATAAAAATAATATAATTTTTAATAAATAAAGTTGATTTGGTTTTTGCGATTCTTAGTTTTGATCCCTTCGTAGAGATTCCTTCTGATGAAAGTAAGGTACACATCGAGGTTTTGTCAGTGTTGTAATTTGGCTACTAAAAAATATAATAATAAACCGAAGCCGAAATAAAACCACTGGACCATGGTCGGATCGCATACCGATGCGGCGGTCATTTAAAGGGTGGAGGTAATAATAATAATAAGAATTGTGGACTGATAAAAGATCACTGGACCATTGTCAGCTCGCATACCGATGTGGCAGTTTTCAAAAGAAGGCCCATAGCAAGAATAATAAATCCGAGACTGATAAAAGTTTACTGGACCATGATCGGCTCGCATACCGATGTGGTAGTTTTCAAAAAGGTCGAGGATCTCCTGGTCAAAATAAGACTCCTGGACCATGGTCGGCTCGCATACCGATGTGGCAGTTGTTTAAAGGACCGAGGGATAATAATGTTGCAATAATAATAATAATAATAAAGCCAAATTTTGACTCCGAGGTTATCTAAATAAAGCCTCCGTCTCTAGACTCGTAGTTGAGTTGTTTCGGATGAAATAAAAAGGATAACCCCTAAATCATGCGAATTTAGAACCTTAGTGTGGACCTTATTCTCATCATATCATCTCTTTAGGAAATGATTTCAAACTAAGTATGGTCTAAACCGGGTTTACTTTATATTAATAAGGACATAATTTATTTGTCACCAATAATATTAATAAAATCCTTAGAGGATCTAGGAATAAAGGAGCGAAAAGTGGCTAATGCTTACACAATTAGCATTTATGAGTAGTGTTAGCATCTAATCTTATATTTGGCTGTGATTTCGTTTTAAGCTTGGGTTGGGGATTGTGAAAATCAAGGATGATGAACTCCCGTTCTTAAAGCCTTTTAAATAAATTTTATAAAAATTTTATTTTAGTTTTTATCTTTTATTAAATAAGTGGTTAAAACGGGGGCGCTTTCGAAATAAATAATTTTTGAACCTTCTTAATGGACCTTTTCTGTTCTTGTTTGATTGTGAGAGGTCATAAGTTAAGGGGGGATAAATTATTTCTTTCCAGACATGTTTTATAAACATTGCGTGTGAGACCAAAAATGGCTTAAGTGTGAGGGAATTTGATGTGTGCTAAAACCCACATCGTTTATACCCCAGAAAACACTATTAATCGAACTAAAAACACTAAAATATGGTCAATTATCTTGCAAATATGTTTGTATTGTGTTTTTATGTCTCGCATGTACTAAGGATTGAAAACGGAGTAAAAACGGTGATTTTCGGGCTTGACTCTATCAAGTTTGCTTATTAATTGAAGTCAAGATGAAGTCGAAAAAATTCCACGAGTATGCTATTGGAAAGAGCACGAAAATTCGAGTTAAACGGTGCCTTCGTCTGTTATTGGTTCGGCCCGACTCCATTTTTTATGGGTTGTACCGACCCATATTTTTATAAAGCTAGCACATTTGTTAAACCATTACAACCCATAATTACTAAAGTGCAGCTAGGCCAAAACACAGATTACTCATTCGGCCCAGCAAGAAGTCCAAGGAAGTAAATGAAAGCCCATTTTTGATACCAGGCTTGGAATTGACGCAAGATATAAAACAAAAAGGGGTAGGAGCATCTTTCATATCGTTTTGTCTCGTTTCTTTCTTTCTTTTTTTTCGTTCGGTAGGTAAGTAGAATAGAGTAGCAGTTAGGTAGATTTAGAGAGTAGCTTAGGTTTATCATCCTATGTAT
>BQNB010208754.1:0-10385 GCA_026074375.1 Tanacetum coccineum
ATAATTAAACATACAAATTACATTAAAAAAAACACATTACGAAATTAAAAAAAACATTACGAAATAAAAAAAAACATTACGAAATTAAAAAAAAAACATTACGAAATAAAACCGGTGTTGGGAATGTCGGACATTTTTTTTATTGCTAAAAAGATGTATATTTGTTATTTGAAGTGTGTTGAATTTGGATGTGAATCTGTATTTGGTAATGTGTTGTATATATAGTGAGTTGTGTAAGGGGGGGGGGGGTAAAATGAAATTTTATTTTTTTAAATTCGGCCGTTTTAAGGGGTAAAATAAAAAAAAATTAAACTTCAAAAAAAAAAAACTAGCCGTTAGGGGGGTAAAGTGAAACTTTTCAAAATTGGGGAGAAATGGGTAAAATATAAATAAAACGTTTCAGGGGGTAAAATGAATTTTATTTAAAACACCCCCCAACGCGCGTTGGCCGGCCAACGCCGTTGCCGGCGTTACTACACCCAACACTCTAAGTAATACTCCGTATCTTGTGCAATTCCGTACCAATGCTTACAGCTAGAATGATCCTTGTTCTTTATCAACTAAGGGCCCGTTTGGTTTGCAAGTGGGAGTGGAATTGGATTTGAATTTGAGAAATGTTTGAAAGAAAAGTAGGAGAGAGAAAATTAATTATATATGTGTTTAATATGTTTTTTGTATTTGTTTGAAATAAAAAAAGTAAAAAATAAAAAGAAAATAATGAATTTATGTGGCTGAGAAAAATTCATTAAATACAATAAAGGTTTTGATTGGTGGATATCATCCAAACCAACCCACATAGGGTGGTATGAAAATTTTAATTTGAAACCATGTGTCAGAAGCTAAGAAACATACCAAACAATGAATTTGTGAAATCTTTGATTCTAAAACTGATGACACCCGGGTACCAAACGGGCCCTAATAACATTCCACAATAAAAGAACTAGTCTTTTTTTTATTTTCTTTTTTTTACTTTTGAAAAATTAAAATTATATAAATGGCCATTTCAAAAGAAGTTGAAATGCCGGATAATAAAATACAACCTATACAATATATGTTGCTTTTCTAAACAAAATAATACAACCTATGAAACCATAAACCAAGACTAATAAAAGAACTAGCTAGGGGATGAAACGAGACTCCGTCTAAATAATCATTTGTATCCTCCCCTTTACTTTTTTGTGTTTTTTTTAATTTTTATAATTTTATTTATTTTATAAAACTGTGAAACGAAAAGTGCGGAAAAAAATATTAAATTTAACAAGTCAAAAGTATTAAATTGTTGAAAAGTACGGAACAGAAACTAATAAAAAACTATGTTGCATTATAAATAAAAAACTATTTTGCTCCTCTGCTCAGGAAGATTCCTCGCACTTGTTCTTCAGTTGCAGATTGACTACGGATATCGTCAGGCTCGTATGCCGCTGGTGGAATCTATCATGGACGCCCTTTGGTTCATATGCTGATTGACTTAATTGGTTCAATTCCATCAGATTAAGCTCTAAAGTTAAATATTTGCTGGAAGGAGTTCTTTATATAACTTGGTGGAGCGTATGGATGTTTCGTAATCAGTTGCTCTTCTCGTCGAAAGCCCCTCGTAAAGATGTTATTTTTGACGATATTGTTTCGCGCTCTTTCACTTGGTGCCTTTCTAGATGTAATTGTACTTTTAGTTGGGATAGTTGGTTGCAACACCCCTATTTGATCTCTTTGTAATTCTTTTTCTAGCTTCTTGCTAGTTGATTTTATAATAGTTGCCGTTCTAAAAAAAAACAAGAAGACAAAAGAAATTAAAAGTACTAAACATCCGTAATTTTTTGATGTACCAATAGTATTACCTACGTAATTATAAATCACATGTACGGACATTCATGTCAACAAGACAGCAACCAAAGCTAGAACCAAAATGCTAAACCTGTAATGAGGTTATAGGACCAGAAGTATAACTCTAACATATAACAAAACGAATATATAATTTACTGTAAAATCCAACCAACCTAATATTATTTAAATGTTATGTACTGTTTTAAAATCAGGCTAAAGCCATTTGCTTACGTGATCAACAACTAAAAAACATGTTGATACAAAAGTCGGGTTAGGTTGTGTTTGGCCCGAATAAGCAATTACTCGGGTGTGGAGTACCTTGTTCTTGTACCAAGTGAATTCGTTTCAGGATCTCCGCACAAGGAATAAAACACCGTTAACTTTATCGTGGGAGCAGATCTCACGATTAGACTCCGGCGTGAGAGTAAATATATAACTTTGAAGGATAATCGAATGTAATTAGGGTTTATCTGATCCCTGTATTGATCACAATTGCGTTCCTTTTATAGACTAAATATCTCTTAGGGTTTCCATATATTTCGGCCCAAGACCCGTCCGATATTCAAGGGATTCGGGATTATCCTAGCCTATTTAAATAAGTAGAGTATATCTTTTATTTAATTAGGTTATCCTTTTCTAACAATAGCCCACGAAGATGCCGCGGCCCCGGACCCTGTACTGACAGCCGCGACCCGCAGGTCCAAGTGGCCGTGACCGCGATGTGTGGGTCGAAGGCCCATTGTTAACTACCAGCCCATAATTTTATGAATGGGCCGGGCCGGTCCATACTATACGTCATCATGTCCCCCTAGTCTAGGAGATGTGGCCGCAGTCAGGACCGCGGTCGCGGTTGCTAGACTACCAAATACCCCGAACCTTCCTGAACATGTAATCTCCTAAACCGTATGATGAGCCCCGTAGCGCAATAGTAGGACCCATATATCAAAAAATGACGCAAACGGCTGAATGATGGGACACGTGGGCCCATAACCGTTTCATCTTCTCCTCAATCATAACCATCCAAAAAGATAGTGGGGGACACATGTCAATCATCCCACTAGGCACAACTGTCGAGGACATAGTATAAATAGAGCAAGCGATCACTGTGCATGTTTCCATATTTGTCAAATCAAACCGCCATTTTTACACACACAGCCGCACACGTCACTTATTCCCACGGAATCGCATCATCGCAAGTTAGTGCATCACGCCACTTTGTGAAACTAATTAAAAGTGGGTAGGGATACAATTCAACTAGAGGACGCCGTATCAACCAAATTCATCTTTCACAATTGTCAGTGATAGGCGCATCCAAAGTGAGTCACATTGAAATCACCTGTCGTGTCCTGAACATAATCCCCACACTGAATTTATTCCGTGTTTTCTACATTCCTTCTTATAACTCGGGGTGGATGTCGTTTAGCAAGCGGCCGGGGAAGAACACCCCTCAGTGTTATACGAAGCCCCTGGACTCCCTGAAGAACTAGAACAACCAGTCTTCTGGGTGGACGAGAGAATATTCCTCACCGTCATGGAATGGCGCACAAACGTCCCAAAGGATGGGATGCATTCAGCAGACTCTTATTCCGCGGTGGACGTGTCGACATTGAACACACGCCGTACCCCTATTCATGAAAGTATACTAATCATTCATGTGTGAATGAAGATATGGACTTGTTCAACTTGATCAGTGCCCCGAATCCTACCAAGGTGAAGACCGGGACTCGACCCCGCGCCGCCCATGTGTTGCCGCTATTGACTGTCACTGCAAATTGTGTGATAGATATGGAAAACACGATCGTGGCGTCAGGATCTTCAGAGACACCTTCTGCCATAGAGAAATCGCCGCTGGACTTTGCCAATGAAAACCCAACCCCATTAATTACTGAGAGGTATGGGGAAGAAGAGCAGACCCAGGACGGATTATAGCATGGAATCCCACCTGTACAAAATCTAACGACCACGGAGGCCGTTCCAGAGTCAGATCCGAAGAAGGAAGTAGCCGCCATGGGGCCCCAAGTGAACAAAAGGTGCCGCAAAAGAGGCAATGATGGGGCAGACGCAAATGCGCCGCCCAAGGTGTTGAGGAAGGATCATGTGGCCCTCCGCCCTGCATAGAGTACCCTCGGAGGGAAATACCTGGCTGCAATGGGATTAGACGTGGGCTCCACCCTCGTCAAACCTGCCACACAAGAGACTCTATCCGATGCAAAAAGCGTGAGCGACCCAGATCCACTATCGTACGTGAAACCGCAGCCGCGTCCTGAGCGAGACGTTGCCCAGTAAGTGATTCGATCTTAGCGTTTTCTTTGCTTAATATTATTATTTTGTTTTTGTTGTCAAAGGTGTAGTCATAATAATAAATCAAATGTGTCTCAATTCAGATCTTCCAGAAAGACAGCCCCTAAGATCCCCACCGAAAATGTTGCTACCGCAGAGGCGCAAGACATGTTCTCCGTGGAGAGTCCGGGGTTAGGGAAATCAACTTCCGTCCCATCCATGGTTGGGTCGCCGGGGGGTATCTATCAGCCAGGGTGGGGCGTGACCAACAACTGCCGCCTGGACACCTCGGACGCGTGCCAGGATGTGGTAGACCACATAGTACCACCGGGGTACTTCTCTGAGCTGCGCCACTTGCCCAATGCTGATTTTTGATCCAGTATAACATGAACCTGGATCGGCAAGTGGCTATGGGTTCTCAATTGAGGCTAAGGTTTGAACAAGAGGTCAGGTTGCTGAAGAAAGCCAAAGCCCAGATAGCCAGAAGGGATCAAAGGATCCAAGTGAGGGAGGAAGAAATAAAAAAGTCGGATCAAGAAATTAAATCCCTCAAGACCGTAGAAACAGAAGTGCACGGACTCCGTAATCAGGCGAGGAACTTAGAGACCCTACTTGAGGCTGAGGTAGATATGAAGAAGGCCGCAGAGGCTAAAAATGTGGGACTGGCTAAGGAATTAGAAAGCCTCCGTGCCCAGTTCGCGGATCTTCAAGTTAGCAACAATCAGTTGTCCGAGCAAGTGTCTACTATCCAGACTCAAGTAACGGGCGAGGAATGGATAAAAGCCGCCTTTGAAGAGTTCAAGAAATACAAGGATAACCGGGTGAGCTCTCGGTGTGCGGAAATGGATGCACTAAGCATAGATTTTGATGAGGAGTTGTACGCTCATATGCTGATAGTGATCGCAGGTCGCCGATGGGTTATCGAGCACGGTCTACGCCTAGCTGTCATGAAATGCGCTGAGTCTATGGAACTGAGGCAGGTATTTGCCAATGTTGTGTCTGCTGGGATCGCTAAAGGTATGAGCGAGGGGCTCAAACATAGGATAGAGGACAAGAAGGCTAATTTAGACTTAGCGGCTATTGAGGCGTACGACCCTGAGGCCGATACTAAATATGTCATGGCCCTTCATGCTCTAAAGGATTTGAAGTATCCTCTAGTCGATCAACTAGAGAAGTTGAAGGATGCCCCCATAGACTTGATCATGGCATCCCTATACTTGGAGAGTGATTCTTGAGAAGACGCTCCTCAGTGGATCCGTGAGCTTTGCCCCAGCTCTTCCAAACTAAATATCCCTGTGTACCCTGAGGTACGCGACCCTAAATATCCCTGGTCCTTCAAAGAGGAGATACTGTTAGAGGATGCTATCGCGGCTAACATAAGCCGCGCCGAAAAGAAGAAGAAGTGTCGGGTGGTGTGCCGTACCCATGGGGTCGGTTTCGCTCACCATGCCAGGTCTGACGGCGTTCCAATATCAGTGCCTATCGTTATCCTGCTGGTGGATGCTGCTACACAGACTCAGATATATGAAGATGAGGCATCTCCGAGGCTGCTTAGATCCAAGTCCCTATCGCCTATGTATAATTTGGATTGGCCATAGTACCGTCTGTGGTAATTGAACAACATTTTTCTTTGTAATATGTCCACGGATATCCGTGGTTAACAATGTAATTTATCATCTGATATATTTTGTTTATAATCGCACTTATAGTGTCTTACATGCTCCGTGGGAGTCTTTTCTTATATACCTAACGTCTTAGGTGCACGTAAAGTAAGGATGCGGAATTCGTGGCCACTAGGGTTGCAACCCTCTTACGCGGCAAGCCGATTATAAGGATGCTTAGCCTATAATTATCTAGAGATAGTCATGAATGACAAATAATATGAATTAAAGAAAAAGAGAGATTTACTTAAAAAGGTTTAACTTTTCATATAAAGAAGGCGCTGGGTTAGCTAGACCCAGCGGAGTTTTATTCGTGCCCTAAAAACAAAAAGGAAAAAAATACATGGATTACTTTATTACGAGTCCTAATTGTAGTGCGAATTCATCCATGCATGAGCCGTGGCTCAGAGGTAACACTTTTTTAGATTGGCGATGTTCCACGTCCTTGGGAGGACCGTCCCGTCTGTAGATCTTAGCTTGTATGCTCCATCTCCCAGTGCTTCCATTACCTCATAAGGTCCTTCCCACTTTGGACCAAGCTTCCCTCCATCTACGACATGACTAGCGTCATTACTACGATAGACAAAGTCTCCCGGCCTGAAAGTAACACCTCTGACCCTAGCGTTGTAGTACTTTGTCATATTCAATTTGGCCTTAGCCTCACGGATTGCCGCGCGCTCACGCCTTTCTTCAAGCAGATCCAAATTTAGCCGTAGCTCTTCATCATTGTGTACGGCGTCCACTACCGCGGTGCGGTACGTTGGCATTCCGATTTCTGCAGGTATGACGGCCTCCGTCCCATAGGTCAGGGAAAATGGAGTGTCGTCGTTGCTTGACTTGATCATCGTACGATGGGCCCAAAGGACATGGGGGAGTTCTTCCAGCCAATTCTTATTTCCTTCACCTAGGCGGGCCTTGATCCCTTCACCCAAGCTCCTATTTGCCCTCTCCACGAGTCCATTAGACTGCAGATGTTTTACTGAGGCGAAGCGTTGTACGATATTTAACTTTTCGCACCAATCTTTGAATGGGTCGCCGCTGAACTGTTTGCCGTTGTCCGAGACTATCTCCCCGGGGAGTCCAAAACGGCATACTATGTTATCCCATACAAACTTCTTCACTTGACTGCCACTAATTGTCGCCACAGCCTTTGCCTCTATCCACTTTGTGAAATAATCCATAGCAACTATCAAGAATTTGACCTTCCCTGGGCCTTCCGGGAAAGGGCCAACGATGTCAATCCCCTATTTGTAGAATGGTCACGGGGCCGTGATGGGAGTCAGCGGCTGCTGGGGATGTCTTGGCACTGGGCAGTGTATCTGGCAATCTTTACATTTGCGTATCATCTCCCGTGCATCCCGATGCATGGTCGGCCAGTAATACCCAGACCATATGGCCTTGGCTACCACAGATCGTGGCCCTGTACGCATACTGCATGATCCCTCATGAATCTCTCGGATTACGTAATCCGCTTGAAGTGGTCCAACGCACCTTAGCTATGGCTTCAAGAACGAGCGCCTGTAAAGAATCCCTTCCAACAATTCATATTGTTTGGCTTTAATGCTGAGTTTGCTTGCCTCCTTTCGATCGTCTGGGAGAGTCTCATCTCTCAAATATTCTATTATCGGTGTCATCCATGTTGGTCCTTCTTCCTCTAATACTGTCGCCACTTCCCTCTCTTGTATGGATTTTTCTTTAAGTACTTCGATCAAGACATGTTAGCCTCAAAATATTGAGCCGAACAGGAAGTTCGTTCATTACGTATACGAGTCTCGGTCACTTAATTAGTTAATGTTGTAATAGGATAATATCGGGAATCGGGCTCGATAGTTAATCTAATATTGTATATGTTTCGGGTTTAATCCCAAGCAAAACCCGAGCCCGGGTCCTAGTTAAATATCCCACGCGTCATTTAACGCGACGGGGTATTTAAACTCTTTTCTATTTAGAAAAGAGTAAGTTGTTAAAATAATAAATATTTTCCTTTTCCAAAATTCTCTCATCTCTCTCTCTCTCTCTCTCTCTCTCTCTCTCTCTTCTTTCTCTCTCTAGAACAACTCACCTCTCTTTCTCATTTCTAGTTCTTGATTCCACATGATGATCCGTCCGTGAACAATGTCCACGGCTCTTGTGGAGTTTCAATCATCGATGCATCTGGTGGAGCGTCATCCGGCTTCTCAACGAGGAAGTCTGCTAAGATCTGGCCCTTCACAGATGTCCGCGGCCGGTATGTAATATTGTGCTCCCCTAGCATGACACTTTATTTTTGTAATCGCCCTGCCACGTCAGGACGTGATATCACTTGCTTGATGGGTTGGTCAGTGATGACTACAATGGGATGCGCCTGGAAGTATCTGTGTAACCTTTTGGCGGCACAGACTAGCGCCAGGACTAGCTTTTCCATTATGGTATAGTTTAGCTCGGGAGCTTGTAGCGCTCGGCTCACAAAATAGACCAATGTCTGGACTGTGTCCCTTTCGGTCATCAAAACCGCACTAATCGCTCCGTAAAAGGCGGATAAGTACATAATCAGCTCTTTCTTAGGTTTTGGCGCTACCAGCATGGGTAGTTTCACTAAGTGCTGTTTCAGCTACTTAAAAGCCTGTTTTGCTTCTGGCGTCCAATGGAAGTCGGTTTTTTGATGCACTTATTCAAGGTTTTAAAGAGTGGCAAAGATTTTTCCGCCGATTTGGAGAGGAATCTATTCAGGCTAGCCAGCTTCCCATTGAGGCTCTAGACCTCTTTGATTGTCCGTGGGTATGGGAGCTGCAACACGACCTCCGTCTTGTTTGGGCACGGTTTTATCCCTTCCGGACTGATCATGTATCCTAGAAACATTCCTTCTGTTGCTCCGAACGTACATTTTTGGGATTAAGCTTCATTTTGATCTTTCGTAATGTACAAAACGTTTCTTCTATATCTCGTAGCAGCTCTGTTTTCGTGTGACTCTTGATGACCAAGTCGTCCACGTATATCTCCAGGTTCCGACCAATTTGTCTGTCAAAGGCCTTGTCTACCAGTCGCTGGTATGTGGCGCCAGCGTTCTTGAGGCCGAAGGGTATTTTTGTGTAGCAATATACCCCGTGACTGGTATGGAAAGCCGTCTTTTCCTCATCTTGTTCTGCCATATGTATTTGATGATAGCCTTTGTATGCATCCAGGAAACACTTGAAGGGGTAGCCGCAGAGGGACTCGACCTTCCAATCGATTTTTGAATGGGGGTAACAATCCTGCGGACAGACCTTGTTTAAATCTATGAAATTCACGCATATCCTCCAGCTACCATCATGCTTCTTCACCATGACCAGGTTGGATAACCAGTCGTGGTAGTAGACTTCTTGTAGAATTTTTGCCTCTACCAGTTTTTGTACCTCTACTTGGATTGCCTTGGCGCGCTCCAGGGCCTGGCCCCTTTTTTTTGTCAGACAGGGGGATATCCTTCTCGGATATTGAGTCGATGCTCGGCAATTGATCGTGGTACTCCTGTCATGTCGGACGGCTGTCATGCGAATATATCTAAGTTTCCCTTTAAGAGTGTGCATAATTCCGTTCGTGCTTTTGTCGATACTGTTACTCCAATAGTAATCTCTTGGTCAGAAAAGTCAGGACGTATGGCTACTTTAAAATTTTTGTAACGTGCTTCAGCCTTTTTTGTAGAGTCTTTAGGTGTTGCTGCAATGGTGGCGCACTCAGTTGGCGTCAGGATAGTACTACGGATAGTCACTATTCCGCCATTCACTGAGAACTTGAGCATTCCGTGAGCCGTGGATGGTACTGCTTGGATTTCTCTTATCTCAGGCCTTCCAATGATACCGTTGTACGGTGACAGTGACCTGACTATCATAAAATTCATCAATGCTTTCGTAGAATGCTCTGCATCTCCTATAGTTACCAAGAGCCTTAATTGTTCGAGCGGCCATATAGTTTCCCCACTAAAACCGATTAGCGATGTAGTCGCCGGGACCATTTGGTTCTTGATTTCTGGCCGGAGCCGGTTGAAGCAGTGTTCATAAAGCACCTCCATCGAGGAGCCTCCGTCTACGTACATGCGGTGAACCGCATGTCCACTAATTTTTTCTTTTATAACGAGTGAACCTTCCGTTCCCATATTGACAGTCAATGGTGGGAATGTAATCTCTTTGACGCGAGCGAAGCTCTGTGTCACCTTCTGTCGCGTCATTCTCTGCCACGGCTGTATCATATAGATGGCCGCGGCTTTGTCTTTGACTGGAGCGTCCTTTTTTGGTCTTTTGTTGATCTCTATCTTGCCTGATTTCTTTAATGAAGTGCTAGAGCTTGCCTGCTCTTACCAACTCTTCAATCTGCTTTCTTAGCTGCACACATTCATCAGTGTTGTGTCCTTTATCATTGTGGAACTCGCAGAACTTGTTGTTGCTTCTTTTTTCTACTGGGGTTACCATGGGCGGTGGTGGTTTGAACTTTCCTGACTTAGCCGCGAAAATTGCTTTGGGCGTTCTGGTTATGGGAGTAAACTTGTTGGGCCCTCGCCCATCTTTTGGCTGGTTTTGGAAGTCAGGTCTCCTCTCAGAGGTGTGCCGTTTGGACTGGTCCTGTGACTTCCAAGGTGTGTGAACTTTCTTTTTGGAAACGGCAGCGGTTTCT
>BQNB010208760.1:0-10385 GCA_026074375.1 Tanacetum coccineum
CTCTTCAGATAAAACTGCATGTATTTGGGATCTGAGAAAACTTAGTAAGAGTAAGCCTGATTATGTTAAGTTGATTGTTCGTGAGAGTCTGGTGGATTCTGCTTACTTTTCACCTTCAGGAAGCTTTCTTGCTACAACAAGGTAAAAAAGCAGGAAAACACTTTTTGTTCTTTTTTCTAAAATGTTTTCTAAACTAAGTTGATATATGTTTAACACGATGGTCCTCTATCCTACATATTATGGTCTCAATGATTAAGCTGAACATACTCAATCTTGTAATGCTTTCATATAGTGTCGATGATAAAATTGGAGTTCTAAGTGGAACGAATTATGACGAGGAGTTCATGATAACCCATAAAAATCAGACATGCCACTATATTCCTTCATTCAAGTAAGCTTCTCTATATTCTCGTCCCCAATTGTGTTCTTTTTATTGTAAATGTCAACTTGTTCAATGCCTGATGAAAAGACCTATATAAGGTGCTGACTAGGGGCTTCCAACTTGAAAAGTTCTGACCCATTAAACATTTGCTAAAAGTCTAAACATTTTTTCCTATGATCTTGGTATGACGTTTATAGAAAGAGATTAAGCCACTATGGTGGTCCCACCATACATAAGCTAAAGAGTTGATTAGGCTAGTGTGGTAGTTGTTATTAGAGGATAAATGTTAGTCAAAGCAATTACTATTAGTTGATAATATTAGTGAGTCATACTTGACTCTTATATTTGGTATGATTATAGGATTAGTCATTCATTAGTTGTACATTTAATATTCCTAGCATCAACAACATTCAACTGCCACAATTTAATCCTCCCTCACCATTACTTCCTTCCCGCCGACCTCCATCACCACCGGCGCTACTCATCACCAGTTCCTTCCCACCGACTTCCACACCATCCTCGACCTCTATTTCGTCGACATCTTTCTCGTCACAGTTTTGTTTCTTCCCCAATGCTCACTTCTTCACTCATATGTCACATTCCTCAAGGTTTTTATTGTTTGATAAAAAGTTTCAACTTTCATTAATGGTGGAATAATAAGTATGAAGAAGATGGTTACCAAATAGAGAGGTTTTGTTTTATAATATTTTTTGGTCAAAAGAAAACAAGGCAAGATCTGTGATTTATGGATATGTCATGGGTTTTCATGAATTTTATGTTCCACATACATATTCTTTAGGTTTCTAGATTTTACTTGAATATTAGCAAAGCCTGTAGATCTGGTTCCATATACAAATCGAACATGAATATATAAGAAAATGGATGACTGCTGATGGAATGTATAAAGGTTAAAAAGGTAATTTACTTTATTAGTGTTTGTGATTAAGCAAGAAAAAGAAACACAATATTTTCATAAATGATGAGTTGCAAATAAGGATCATTATGCAAAAAGATACCCTTACCAAACATGTAAGAAAAAGAAACACACCCTTACATTGACTGTTACAAATTTACATTTAATTTCTAAAATAATTAAATGAGCTTTTGTAGGTTGTTACAACTTTAGATTTAAATTTTTAAATGTTGAAATAAATGTATATTGATTGAATTCTTAAGACTTTTTTTTATAGTAATCTTTTTTACTTAAAATTTTAAATACTTTTCATTTTAAAAATAAGCTAAATGTTTTATAAAATAGTAGAGATGCTTTACATTTCATAACAAAAAATACTAATAGAGATCATAACTATATCACCCGTGTATCATGTCATTCAGGCCACTAAAACGGGGTTATTTCTAGCTTCTTACATGTACATATCAGTTATATCCGAATCTAGTCGCCACCAATGAGCCGCTGCCATCAATACCACCACCGTCAACACCTATAAATCACCATTCTTCCAAAAAATATTGTTTCGGTCCTCATGACCGCTTCTAATCCTCGCCAAAAAGAATCCAATCTCTCTATCTATCCTCTCCAAAAAGAATCAAATCTCTCTATCTTCATTCTCAAAACCTAACTGTCGGCCGTCATGAACCGCTTCTATCTTCCCCATCATCCAGTTTTCACGTTTGTCTCCATAAACAAATGAGTATCCTCTCCATATCATACAAAAAAAACAGTACCTCACAATCTCTCTCAATTCCTTTCTTTTTATTCTTTCAAAATAGAGCGAGTTAGATCATAAACCCTAGTCGGCCGTCAAGAGTCGCTGCATCTATTCCACCCCGTTAAATCTCTTCATATGTCGGCCGTCATGAGCCGCTTCTATCATCTCAAAAAAAAGGAAGCAAGTTTCTCACAATCATCTCAAAATTTATCTACTGCATGTCACGTTTGAGGACTTTAAAGACTCTCTTTATTTTTTTGTTTTCTATCCGATGCTAGATCTTCATCAATAAAATAGTTATAGCATTAATGCTTTATTTTATTTCCAGTCCGAGCTTTCATGATTTCACCGCTCGGACTGCGGGGGAGTATTAGAGGATAAATGTGAGTCAAAGCAATTACTATTAGTTGATAATATTAGTGAGTCATACTTGACTCCTATATTTGGTATGATTATAGGATTAGTCATTCATTAGTTGTACATTTAATATTCCTAGTTGTATCGTAGTTATCTTGGGCTCAAGCCCATCCTCTTTGTAATCTATATATACCTTGTAATGTGTGAGAAATAATCAAGGAAATCAATTAGCCTTCACGGGGTTTTCTATCTTCTAACATAAAGTAAATCTATATTTTACTTGAAACTTTTCAATAAGTCTAGATATATCATGTATGTATAGTTTAATGAACTACTATAAACTTAAACTTTGTAAACTACGAGTAAATCAGTAAGAGATGGATATTACATTTTCATGTAAATAAAGTACTTCTTTCGTCTCAAAATTATTGTCCTATATTGATTTTTTAAGTCTTTTTCTTTCAACTTTAATCTTAAATATTTTGTTTGTGTTATATATTAGTTACCGAAAATTATAACAATGAAAATACATTTAAAAACCAATCAATTTATGTATTTTTCATTAAGTATTATATAACATAAACAAAAATATTTAAGGTCAAAGTTGAAAGAAAAAGACTTAAAAAGTCAATAGGGGACAATAATTTTAGGACGGAGGGAGTAAGAGATAGAGTTAAGTTATACTAACCAAAGTCACTTCGTAATATCGAAATGATCTATCACGTAAACAATCAATCATGATGATCATGTTTTAAGATTGATGTCATGAATCAATCGCTGGTTAGGGTTCTTTCTTTTATTGTTTTCTTTCAATCGTTAGTATTCTTTCTTACAAGCCCTAGATCGATTTAGGATTTGTAATTTTCTAGGGTTTAGTTTTTCTTCGCATCACTCTTTTGGTTATCTGCATGAGGGATAAAAATTGAAAGTCTTTTAGATCTAATGAGGATCATACTCAAATGATCTCTAAATTAGTTTTTGTGATAAATTTTCTGGATCAGTTTTCGGCTCGTGATCTTTGGAAGTTTTGCAATGAATACGGAAACATTTCAAAAAGCCCATCCTCTTTGTAATGTATATATACCTTGTAATGTGTGAGAAATAATCAAGGAAATCAATTAGCCTTCACGGGGTTTTCTATCTTCTTACAGTTGTATGACACTCTTACTTTATGCAATATATGCGGAATTACTGATTTTGTCACCCCCCCCCCCCCCCCCCCCCCCCCCCCCCCCCCCCCCCCCCCCCCCCCCCCACCCCTCCCCCCCCCCCCCCCCCCCCCCCCCCGTCCCTTGGTAGCAGTGCAAACTGGAAGGTTTGGGCGTGTCCATTGAGGGCTGGGTAACGGTCAGACGGGTAAATACAAGTACATGCTAGATTGGGTTGACCCGTGATCATTATTTTGTCTTCAATTTTCTAAATAATTCACCGGAATAATATGGGGAAATAACTACGGAGTCTATTACTTTGGGTACATTCGACCCATTCAACGGCACCCCCTTTTAGCTAGCTATATGGCTTTCCCCCTTTTAACCCGTTTAAGCTAAATTAATGGGCCAATTATACCCTCTTAAATTTTGGGTATCATTCATGATTTGTTGGAATTAAATATGTTTGTTATGTCTGTTATCTAATTATATGGTCCTTTTTAACTTATATGAAAAAAGGGGTAATATGGGTTGGATGATTCATATATCTTTGTGGGGAACATGAAGAAAGGAGTTGATGTTATTTCCGCATACACGAAGACACTTGTTACTACTCTTGAGAGTCCTCACATGTCTAAAATCCCAGCTCATCTTGATGCCCATCCCTTCATAGCTGGGATGCTTGCAGGCGCTTCACGTTCAGGTCATGTCTATGTCTGGACCTCATAGTCGTAAATCGATCTATACTAGCTAGTTTTACGTTTAGACTTGAGTAGTGACGTAAAAAAAATCTTGCTTTCTGTTTCTTAAATTTCTTGGAAATGATTTAATGTTGGAAGTTTATATGATGGCTTAATCGCCCAATTTTCCCAAGGCATGATATGTTGGTATCTGTTTTTGATCCAAAGATTCTTTTATTGCCAATTAAGATCGTTGATTTTGGGTCTGTGTTACACATTTACTGAATGTAAAATGTTAGTCTTACCGGTTCATGTTGTACTTGTTTGTTCAAGTGAATACTTCACTAGAACATTAATGCACGTTTTGATTCCATGTGTTAGTATTACCCTTTGCCTTTGGTAGTCAGGTTTTAGTTCCTTAAAAGAGAGATAATAAAATGTTATGCACATTTTGATCCATTTTGTGTGCCTTTGTTCAACCCGACCATTGTACTGCTTGTAATAAGCGTCCTATACTGCAAAATCAATCTTGAATATTATACCCCGTGATCTTTTTATCTTTGATTATATAACAAATTTCGTTATGCTATCACCAATTTGTCTACCAAATGCAGTCTCTGAGTTAGGAACTTGTAACATATCTGATTCATGTTTTGCTCCATTCTTTTTATCTTTAAATTTGTATGTGATCAAATAAAAACAATTCACGAGCTATTGACACCAACTCCGAGTTATGTCCCACCTAGAACTTGAGCAACTAAGGGCCCGTTTTTTAGATGTCTAGAATTGAAGAGTTAAGGTTTTAGCTTTATATAAACAAAAAGTACCTACTAATCCTTAAATAAAAATCCTAACATTGTTAGCAACTAAGGGCCCGTTTGTTTGGTGTGTTTTCTCCACTGCAATTAATGAAACCAGCCTCATACATTGATTCCTCATGAGAGAAGTGACTTTTGATGTTAATCACAAATTTTCTCTCTTATTTATGAGTTTTATATTCTCTCACTATACATGCATCACACATTTGAATTTTAAATTTTTTTTATCATTTACATTAACTAAAATCGATTTTTTATTATATATTCTTATATTAATTTTTCAATAAAAAAAAAACAAATTTATATTATATATTTATTCTCCTCTCATGTTTTTTTTCTTCAAATACGATAACAAAATTGAATCCAATTCCATATCCCGTTACAAACCAACGGCATGTAAATTATTTTCATCTTTTTAACCGTACCATGTCTGACATTCAGTTTTTCATCTACTTTCTTCATTTCTACATGATTTACGGTTTCATACGAGGTGTTTGTATAAGCTTATGGTAAATCAGTAAGCACGTAAACTTATTTTTAGTGCGCATGAAATTAACAACTTAAGCTCATGAGCTTCTTGAAAGTCTTTTAGCTTCCAATGAAAAAAATCATCATAAGCCAAAGACTTCATTTTACAATTTAATCATAAATTCATATAACAGGGTTATCGAATAAGTTTAAAGTTATGATTGTTTTTCTCGTTGCAAGATCGGGATCGCAGAGAATGCCACAAAATATTCATTCTATTGGGAATTATACATCTCTAGAGAATATATAGTATCAAACACAATTTATGCGACCGTCTCATGAAAGTATCCAAGTTCAAACAGCATGCTTGATAACGTATAGTATGAGCACCAAACTTACTGGGCTTAGTTCATAATATACGTATATGGGCCCAGGCCCAATACAACAAATAGCTGGACTGTTAAGCCTGTCATGGTGCCATGCTCGGATATTTCAAAGGACGAAGCGAGTTCTTATCAACAGCACCCCGTGCACTCCTATCCGCGGACAATAAACTCCGGCCGCGGAGAACACTCGCGTCCGCAAACTTGATTATACGTGGACCTATGCCCCAGAAAGGGACCCACTCCGGCACAAAAAGTTTCAAGCGAATTACTAGGAAACACATGTATTGGGCTTACATATAAATAATGATTCTTTTCAAACACACAAAGAGGTACATTCTGTATATTCTTAGCTCTCACACTTTTCTTTGTCATTCTGTCAAAATCTTGTGTATTTAATCTCACGCGTGCTTTATCGCGGGGTCCGCCCTTCGTATGGCGAACTGTTTTTCTTTTTGTGCTGATATAGAATCTACTTCTCTTGCTCTGTGTAATGATCTAAAAAGATTAATAGTCTACTTGGCGGCAACGGACCGTCTAAGGAACTTACAAACACATTGCTTAATCCGACTCGTAATTTTTGTTCTTATATCTTGTGGAGCCTGCCGTGGGTGCCTTACGCCAACCCGATTCTCTAAATTATACACCAGGTAGCTCTACGTTTAAACAATCTCTTTCTTGCAACTAGGCCGACGGTGGATTACACAGAGGTAAGGAATGTCCTCAGGGTCTTGAGGAACATATGCTGGACTAGGTTCTTAGAAAATGTGCGACAAAAAATTATCACCAACTCTTGCGTCATCGCCGAAAAAAAATGCAACAAGAAAAAGAGCTGAAAAACAAACTCAAACGCGGATGATAAGGCACGGACTGATCTATGTCGAAGAGTCGAAATTAGATAAGAACCCGTGAAGAATCGCACTACTCTGAATCCAAAACACCAACCGCCCGAACAGAACCCAGAAGAAGGCACGGAGACAGGTATTCCCGAAGCCCATCACCACACACCAGTGTTTTCAAAGGTTAAGAGAGTAATTATCCCCTTCTCGCGGCCAGGCACGGACATGAAGGAGGTGTGTTTAATAGGTTGGGAAGAAAGGAGCCAGCTACATCCGCACGTTCTGATAGTCGTCAACGGAGTCCCCAAGCAAAAAGAACTGAAGTAGAAGCAAGAAGGCGTCAACAAAAGGGAACACCATCTGGTACGACTAGCAATATTCAGAGAGTGAAGATAGTGAAGGGGGTCACTGGAAATCTAAATCAAGAAGGACATAGATCGAGCACCTATGAAGACGATCTCTCCCAGCCTTGGACATGTTAAAAAAAAAAAAAAATTATTTTTTTCCTTGAGGAAAGAAATACTTTCACACCTCGGTCCCGCATTTTTAGTCTCCCGAGGAATAGGAGCCCAGCCATGTCTTAAACATACGACGGAAGTGGAGATCCGGAGGATCATTTAAAGTTATTTCAATCGGCCGCAAAAACAGAAGGTTGGGCAATGCCGACATGGTGTCACATGTTCAACTCAACCCTCACCGGGAATGCCAGAGTTTGGTTTGACAAGCTACCAAAGAGTCGATCGACAGATAAGAAGATCTATGGGACATCATTTAGGGTAAACTATATCCAGCAAAGAAAGACATCAAGGATTGGTGGGAGATACATCACATCAAGCAAAGTGACGGAGGAATTAACGAACGACTTCATGGAAGATATAAGGCAGAAGTCCTAGACGTAGAAGGAGCTCCGGAGTGCATGAGAATCTCCGGGTTTATGCACGGATAACCACCCTGGTTAATTAAGCGTTTTTATGAAAGTATCCGAGATTGCTGGACGAATGTATTGGATTGACTCGTCTTTCCTACAAGGGGAAGTTGTTGCACTCAGTCACGGCCGGAGAAAAGCATCTTTATCATGGAAACCGTCAGAGGGGGGGGGGGGGGACAAACCAAATTTCAAGAAAGGCTTCAAAAACAAACAAAGACCGGATCGTAAGCCAGATAGATTCTCACTCCTCACCAAACTGCCAAAAGAAATTTTCGCTCTGGAGAAAGGGAAAGTTCAAAGCCCCACCCCAATGGTAAATCGGTGGAAAAAAGGGGATTCGAGCAAATACTTGCGAATTTTCATTTAGATATGGGACATAACACGAACGAATGCATGCAGCTGAGAAAACAAATAGATGAAATGATCAAGGCCGGAAAATTGTTACAATTCATCAAGGAATTAAAGCAGAACGACAAGCCGAAAGCACCGAAAAAAAGGGAAGCGTCCGGAAAGATATACCCTGACTAACTTATGATCGCAACCATGGGAAGAGTGCCAAGCCCAGGATTAACCTAGCTTTCTCGGAGACGGCAATGTCTTTTCCACCTGCTGAGGCGATGAAGTCGGGACGGGGCAAATGATCATCGAAGTCAAAATGGGCGGACATTTTGTGCATAGGGTATACATTGACGGTGGAGCATCCTCAGAAGTCTTGTATGAACATTGCTTCATAAAACTCCGCAAAGAGATAAGGGATCAAATGGTTCCGGCCACCACTCACCTTATCGGATTCAGCGGAGAGACCATTTGGCCGCTGGGCCAGATAGCCTTACTAGTAAAAATAGGTGATGAAGTACACTCCACCCTCCACGTGATGAACTTCATGGTTATCAGGTCACCATCCAGCACAATGCAATAATAGGCAGGCCGGGCATAAGAAAAATCCGCGCTGTACCATCAACAGCACACGGAATGTTGAAATTTCCCGTTGAAGGCGGCACGGTAACGTTACAGAGTAGTAGGGTCATTCCTATGGAATGTGCTATGATCTCCGGACCTAGCATCCAGCCTCCCGCAGTAAACCAAGTACTGGAAGAGAAAATAAATATAGCAATCCACCCGGAGTACCCATGAAAAACAGTTGCCATATGATCAACATAACAGAAAAAGGATGCAAAGAACTATGTTTCCGTTGCTAAACAAAACTTGGTTATTTTCCACTAGAAGCCAGCTGTAGACGGCGTCCTACGAAACATCGCCTGACAACCGCTTGAATATCCGGGAGGGATATTCACCAGTCAGGCAAAAGAAAAGAGGACAGGCACCGGAAAGAAATAAGGTAATCCAAGAAGAGGTGGAAAAATTAGTGGACGCTGGAATAATGAAGGAAGTCCATTATCACAGTTGGCTCTCTAATCCGGTAATGGTCAAAAAGCATGACGGAACTTGGCGAATGTGTGTAGACTTCAAAGATCTTAACAACGCATGCCCCAAAGATTGTTATCCATTAATGGAAATAGACTGGAAGGTGGGTCCATTGTGGGGCTTTTTCAAATGCTTCTTGGATGATACTAGGGTTACTCAAATTAAAGATGGCAAAAGAGGATGAAGAAAAAACGGCGTTCATAACAAGCCAAGGGATATTTTGCTATTCTAAGATGTTCGTTCGGTTTAAAAAATGCCGGGTCAACATATCAACGCTAGTAGATAAAGGATACCAAAGGCAGGATTGACGTAATATGAGGTATATTGCCGATGACCTGGTTATAAAGAGCCATACGGAAGAAGAAATCATCTGAGACATAACAGAAACGTTCAAAACCCTTCGACAGATAAACATGAAATTGAACCCCAAGAAGTGCACCTTCGGAATGCTGGAAGGAATGTTCTTAGGTTACAAAGTAAGCACCAATGGGTTGAGAGCATGTCCGGATAAAGCAGACGCATTCCTTAGCTTGCCATCTACGAGATGCATCAAGGACGTGCAGAAGCTAAATGGAAAATTAGCAAGCTTAAACAGGTTTTTGTCAAAATCAGTAGAAAAATCGTTACCTTTATTCAAAACCTTGAAAAACTGCATAAAAAAGAGCAATTTTCAATGGACATCGGAAGCCGAAGAGGCCTTTAAGCAAATGAAAAAACTTATTGCAGAGCTCCCAACACTGACTGCTCCAAGGGAACGTGAAGAGTTAATCATATACTTGGCTGCAGCAAAAGAAGCTATCAGCGCGGTCTTGATGACGGACAGAGAAGGCAGGAAAATACCAGTATATTTTGTAAGCCGCACTCTACAAGGCCCGGAAGTCAACTATACCCCTATGTAAAAGTTGGTGTTAGCCTTGCTCAGTGCAAGTAGAACGGTTGAAAAGATACTTCCAAGCACACACGGTCGTTGTAATAACAAATCAACCGATAAAGTAACTGTTGTCAAGTTCAGAAATATCTGGAAGAATGCTGAAGTGGAAGTTTGAGCTAGAAGGATACGACATCCAGTACAGACCAAGGACCGCAATCAAAGGCCAAATATTGGCGGATTTTATTGTGGAGGGGCCGAATGAAGATACTCCATGAGGTTTAGATTCGAGGCCACTAACAATGAAGCCGAATATGAAGCACTAATAGCCGGTCTCCGGATAGCAAAAAAAATGGGCATAAAAAACTTGCAAGCAAATGTTGACTCAAGACTTGTGGCCAATCAGGTTAACGGCTCTT
>BQNB010208761.1:0-10385 GCA_026074375.1 Tanacetum coccineum
TTTAAGAATTCATCAGTTTGAAACAGATGATCATTTTGATCATTGTGATCAATTTGATCATCTTGACCATTTTGGTCAAATGAGATTTCTGCTTTAGTAACAGTTGATTTTTCTTTCATAAAGTTTTATGAAGGACTCTCAGTTGTTAAAAGCGTTTCAGTGTCCATGCTGTGGAGCATGCACCCTTTTTTATTAATCTAAACAATATATTTAGCATTACAGATTTAACTGAAGCTAAAGAGATTATAGATTAGACTGTTTTCAGGTGCTTCTTTTATGAAAACTATACCATAATTTTACATAACCATGACCTTCAGTGGTGTATGTAGAGTCATCTCCATACATTACTTCAGGTCCTGATACTTCCTATATTTATGCAAGTAACCTTTGTTAGCCTCAAAATATTGAGTCGAACAAGGAAGTTCGTTCATTAATTATATTAGGTCTCGGTCATTAATTAATTATACGTTGTAATAGGCTAGACGGGTAAACGGGCACTTTATGTAATCTAATCGGTCACGTGTATCGGGCTAAAGCCCAAGTCAATCCCGAGCCCGACCCAAGTAAAAGCCCACACGCCCCATGTAGTTGTATAGGGTATATATACCATTTTCCATCATGGAAAATGGTGTTGGCTCATTTGTAAACATTTCTATTTTACAAGTAATTCAACCATTTTCTCTCTCTTGTTTCTCTCTCTAAACTTCTTCCAATTTCCTTATCTTTTCTTCTTGAATTCGAGCTACATATAATGAAGTGAAGTGATTAAGAGTTACCGACACATATCTTTTCCTAAAATATCTCATACATATCTCTTTAGCAGTACTAAAACAGACTAACAATACTAACTAAGTGTAATAGCATAAACTCTTCTAGCAGCAGTAACATATTGTACTGGCAGTACTAATATTACACTAGTAGTAGTAATGACTTAGAACTTTTTCCTCAATCTTGAGCAACAGCAGTAACTCTAACCAGCAGTTGTAACTTGAACCAGCAGTAGTAACAGTTAAGAATCCTTTTATTCCCAACATCACCTACCAAGAGCTTGTTTTATGTTGGATCAAGCAGGATTTCCATCTTTATGGTAAATACTTAAGTATCACTCGGATGTTCTGGCAAGATCTCAAGGATAATGTGTAGGATTCTTTGTTATGACTTGTGAACTTTATGGTGTTCAACAAGTGTATTTTGACATTGTGTCCTAATGAGATTTAAAATTTGATCTCTTCTGGGCTCTAGACTCCATTTGTGCACTTTGTTTTTTGTAATCGGAGGCTGGAGCAGACTGCCACCTATTCAATATCAACATTATCGGAGTGAGATGTCAATAGATAACATGTGTACCTCCGTGATAAATGAGACAAGTTTCTTTTGAGAGAAACTCGAATGGCTGGGAGGGGTTGTGCATTGCATCACTGGGTCCATGACGGCTTTCTTCAATATCAACAATCATCATTGTTGTTAATCTCAACTAGATCTTGCAAACCTTGTTAAAGGGTTAGTTGTATTGAATAGATTCAAGATAACTATGCTAGAAACTTTGTTAATACTAAACAGTATGCAGAATCTACTCTTTAATACTTAGAAGAATATCTATGTAATAGAAAAATGTAATGCAGTAGATTGGGTGAACAATGAATATAACCAAAAAGCTTAAATATTATTATGATGAATAATACGAGTACTCTGTCTAGTACTAGGGTTTACAACCTTGAAGCTACAATGAAAGACCAATTGATATGTCTACAACCATATAATAGGATCTCCTTTTATACACCAAGGAGTCCTTTACAAGATAACTACAAATCTTCTAAACTTCTATAAGATATCAACATATCTTCTAATTATATAAGATATACATTGAATCATTCCATACATATCACAAAACATGCTTTTATCTCTTTAACAGTTGTAATCTTCATGCCGCAGTTACAAAATCCTCCAGTAGTATTAAGTTTAGTACTAGCAGTACTAACTGTCTTCTGGCAGTACTAACTGTCTTATGAGTTTAATTCCCAAACAATCCTCCCCTAAACTTGTAATTTACCTTCAAATCATCAAGTTTCTTGAATTAAACCTTTCTAAGAGGATTCTTCAAAACATTCTTCTACTTCTGAAGTTGAGACCTTATAAACATGAGAAGTTCAAATGCCATTTCACTTTCTTGATCAACCTCTAGTCTTCTACTTAACATCCTTGAAAGCATTTCTTGAGTAAGAGGATATTTCTTTTCTATCATCATGTGAATAGCAATTCCAGTATGCATCAGCAACATATGAATTCCACATGAGTCAAATAATCTCCAGCTTATCAAGTTGTAGTCCTGTTGATTTTTCCATATTTCATCATCTTTATTTGACTCAAATAAGATCTTCAGATCTCCCCAAAGTAACAAGTCATATCCTTCAGGACTTGTTGTATCATACCTTTCTTGTACTAGTCTGTATAGATCCATGACATCTTGCCTATCAAAATCATCAAGCATTTCATTGAAAACTTTGTAATTTTTCGAACTTCCATCTGCTCTGATAATTTGATAATACATTTGTCAAAACATATGTCTTCCAGTCAACTATTGGGTATTTATTTAGTAGCCAGAGACTCAACATCCAATTGCAATTACATCCCTTGGAACCACATCCATACTATCAACTAGCTCTTCCTTTTTAGCATCATCCTCTATTTCTGTTTCTTTGTCATTGTCTTCATCCAGGATTCTTTCTCTTTATCTCTTTTTTATACTACACCCTGCTGCTGTTGACTGTCATCATTTTTATTTTCCTTTTCTTCTTCAGCTGGTTGCTTTTGAACAAAACCTAAAGCTTTAATTTTATCATTCTTCTTAAAGATTCTTGTTGAAAATTAAATCCAGGTTTCTTCATTACTTCCTTTTCAATCTCAGAATCCTTAGGTACAAAAGCATTATTTTGATCCCATACTCTTTCAAATAGAGGTCTAATATCTTCATAACTCATTCCCTTGAAATGACTCAGCTTGTATCATCCTTGATTCTTCAAATATATATACATATTCTTCCTTACTTCTGCTTTAGAGAAAGATCTGTTCTGAACTGCATGATATCTTAGAACAACAGGATCACTCCAATCAATATGATGGGCTTGATCAGCTTCAGCTACAACTTCTTGTTCTTGTCTTGCTCTATCAAATTCTTCTTGTAACTGTTTAGCTATTTCTGCATCCCTAGCAATCCTTTGTCTTTCTTCTTTATTAATCTGTTCTTGCAATCTAATAGCTTCTTCATGCCCAAGTATTTCTTACTTTAGTTGCTTCTTTGACTTCTTCTGAACAGATTCATCTTCTTTCATAATAGCTTTTCCTTTATCTTTTCTCTTTTATGCACTCCTTCTGATGTATACTAAATTTTCAGCAGTAGTACTAACTTTAGGAGTTGCACTAGCAGTGGTAACAGGTATACTGGCAGTAGTAAATCCTTCAGCAGTACTAACATCAAAATCATATTCCATGTCTTGCTTAGGTTATACTAATGAGATTGTAGGATCTTTATCAATTTCAGAGATCTTCCTCCCCTGTTTGGAAGAATCCTCTTTAGCATCTTCATCCTCTGAAATAACTATCCTGGCCCTTCTCCTAGCTTTGGTTGTCTTGACTTTCTTCTCCAACTTTTTCACTATTAAGATGAGTTTTGTAAGAGCAGAACTATAAACCTTCTTTGTCTGCTGCATGTCATTCTCCAAAACTTCAACTCTATCAGTTAACTTGGTAACCAAATCCATCAATTCATTTTGTTGCAGACTGCCCTCATCACTTCCAAGTGTGTGAACTCTTGGAAGAGGTAAATCATGGGGCCTGATAGGGGTCTTATGTATGGTACCACTGCCCTGACCTGCATCTAAGCCAATGTCAATAGGGGCAGCCCCTCCAGCATCAACATCCACACTTATGAATGTAGCCTCATCTGCTACTTAGGTTTGAGTAGGAAACTGAGACTGAGGAATCTCAGCTGCCTATCTGGTTATATCCTTAAGTGGTGATGATTGATGCGTTTGGGGTGATAAGGATGGTGAGATGTTATTCTGGAAGGAGATGAATCAGGTGCAGTGATCATTGTAGGAAATAAAGGAAAGTCTACCCCAGAATAACCCTTAGAAACCCTTTTCATGTTGCTAAACAGTTTTTCTGTAAGGGTAGGAGTAGGATAAGTTCTAGTGTGAGGTTGAAGAAGTCTCTTTTGTTTGTTTAAACAGATTTGAAGAAATCTTGGATACATTGAAAACTTGTGTGTGCTATCCAAATTCTTTACTATAGCATCAAAGATCAATTTTGAAAAATTGAAAGTCCTATTTGTGGCCAAGCAAATTATAGCAGTTGCTATATTGCTACTAAATTGCTCCCAAGTTGTTGTCTTTGGACTTAAATAGTGAAGGATTGTATGAATGAAAAACCTCCACTGAGGAGAAAAGTATCCCTTTTGAAAAGTAAGTCTAGCAGAGTCAGACACATACCCCATAAGAGCAAGTTGCTCAAAAATCTCTATATTTGGTAAAGAAGTAATACCATTAGAGTCTTCCAACTTGAGGTGTCTTCTTAGAGATGCTTTAGTGATAGTCTTTACTTGTCCATCAATGCTAGCAATTATTTCCACTTCTCCATCATTAGTTGTTCTAGCAGTAGTTGTACCCCACAACTGTTGGATTAAGGAAATATATATCTTGGGATTCTCAATAAGGGCATACTTGATATGACTAGAATTTAGAAAATCCATAATTTGATGAAAGGCTTCACTTCCCTCTGGCTTCTGTAAGTAGGCCACCATGTTGTGTTTGTCGCAAAACTTAAAATTTGCCATTTGATGAGAGAAAAATACGATTAAAGTTCTGGGATGAGGTCGTGGATGAGAGTATGTAAGCTTGGAAAGGTTAATTGAGATAATATAGAGAACACTTAGGGTTGTGATTTAACCGACTGAAAGAATTTTGTTCTTATCTTGAAAAAATCTTACTAATGTATAGAAAGATCATGAATTCTACAACTAGTCAAACCCTATAGGCTAGATAGTTGGCGGAAATATCTCAACGGCTAGAATTAGAGAAGGAAATTCTGTTATGGCTCAAACAGTACTAACGGTCATCCAGCAGTACTAATTTTAGCCTAACAGTACTAACTTTAAGCCCAGCAGTACTAAAACATGTTCATCAGTACTAAGTAATGCCCAGCAGTACTAAGTAATGCTCAACATTACTAACTTTGAGATAACAGTTTTAACCTCAATTTCATCCAAAAATCATTTCCATCACCAAATCTTGGCACTCACAATCTCTCATTCTGTTTTTATGCTCACATTATCTCTTATTTCTTTTTGCTCACCAATTCACTCTTTCTATTTTTATCACACAACTCTCTATCTGTTTTTCATCTCACTATATCTCTGTTTTTTTTTCTCACTAATTTAGACAGTTTTGTACAATGTGCCATCAATTCTATAAGTTTCATACTGTCCTCCCCACTTCCAAGTGTGTTAACTCTTGAGAGAGGTGGATCATTAGACTATTTAGATGTAGTCTCAAACCTAGTTTGAGCATCTACACCCCTAATATGGTATCTTGGCACCTGGGACGACTACCTGAACCAGTTCCCTAAGGACTTGGCTCATTCAGTGTTGCCATGGATTGGGTCCTATTGATGTTACCACTGTCCTGCTCTGCTTCTAAGCTAGAAGCAGTAGTGGCAGCCTTTTCCATTCTGTCACCCAACTCCTTATGGACAACCTCATCACTAACCTTTACAGGGGGACCACTAGATTGAGGTATCTTGGTGTCCTGACCTCTTTTGACATGCCTGGATTTTTTTTGATTCCTTTTAACATACTTTTGATATTACATGTCCTTCCATCTATGCTTGACATAAGTAGCCTCCCCTCAAACAATACTCCAGAGGTGAAGTTTTCAACATCAGGTATTCAATATGCTTAGCCTGCAGGTGTGTGACATCCGTCAATTTTGAGGTCAGTAACCAAAAGCAAACGTATGATAATTGACTCTTTTGATTATTTATGGAGTCACTTTTATGTGGTTACATTTCTCTTAGCAATTAACGCTTGGTTTTGATGCAACTCGTATTCTCGTCGCTAATTATTCCGAACTTATAAATTCTATTTCCTGATCTTTTAGAATTTATTTTATTATTTTTAGTCGATTTAGTAAAAATCGTCGTTTTAAATATTCGCGAGTCGAGCTTTTGATATTTATCAGTTTTATCGAATGTCATATTATAGCCATGAGAGCTCATTTAATTTATTTAATTATTTTATTTATTTATTTATTTATTCGTGTCAGGCCGAACCCAATTTAAATATTCTGTTTTTATAAAATTTAGCGAGTCGGGTTAAAGTTAGGGCCGAGTTTAAAAAAAAGTGTAATGTTTAACAAAAAAATAGGCCAAAACCGCCTTCCCTTTTCTTCTCTTGGCCGGCTACAAGCCCAACACCAACACTCCCTCAATAAAAAAAATTATGAAAACCCAAAGCCCAATCTTCTCCATTTTATAAAGATCCACAAAGAAGCCCATACCCACTCCCCCTTTTTGTTAATAACCGAATAACACACACACTCATATTAGTATCGATCAAAAAAATATTGCTTTGTCTCTCCTTTCTTTCTGCTGTTCGACACCAAGAGCACCATAACCACCATTTACACTTTTAATTCTCCATAAAAACCCCTCCATTATACACCAAAACACTCATAAAATTTACCTTAATCTTTCCCCTCAAAAAAAGTAAACATGCAAGAAGGTTTTGTAAATCTCTATTTTTTCAAGATTTGGTAATTTAGGCGAATTCAAGTGTTAGATATTAGCAAGGGTTGAGCAAGGACGTTATATTTAAGATTCGGGTTAACAAAAGTTGATTTTGGGTTCGTTTTAGGTCCCTTTGTGGTTCGGACAAGTTCATAAACCCCTAAGGGTTTATAGTTTTTGATCTATCCTCTATCTTGATTTCATTGTGAGCACTTATACTTCCTTTCTATTTAATTTTTATAATTACATAAAAATTATATACATGCATGTTGATTTTTGTGAATTAGGGATCCATAGAATATAATGCATGTGATGTTTGAGGTTGTTGATGATTGAGGATGGTTAAATAGGTCAGTATTGGAGTGTTGGACGTGAAATTGGTGCAAAATATTGAAGGTTTGAAAGGATTTTATAACCCTTAATTAGGGCAGAAAGTTTAGGCATAAAATCAGCTAATTTAGTTTGTTATAAACTATGATTTTAGTATTATAATTGTAGAGGTCGTTCCAATGATTGTTTTGGTATAAATTAGAGCTTCTAACTCTTAAAAAAGAAAAAGTTAAGGCCGATTTTAGTTAGATAATAGTTTCGGCAATTTTCAGAAAATGGTAGTTTTTATATCCGAATTTAGGTCAAATTTCGGATGTCATAACGTGGTCATTTCAAAAGCTTTTCTAGGTTTTCAGGACCCTAAAGTTATCCACTTCGAGTCTACTTTCCAACGAACTAGGCCTCGTCGATTTTTAAGGTGTAAAAGTTAGTCAAAACCTTTGTACAAGATTAAGTGCTAAAACTGTGTTGGCTGTCCAGAAATTCGTTTGTAAAGATGCTGTGTGCAGACGGGTCAAAACTTAATATTTTTGGACTAAATTTAATCTGGATATTGTACTTGATGTGTGTGACCTCCTTTATGTTTTTTAGATTTTTATAAAATGTTTAAGGTGCTTGCTGTTGCCAAACTTTTGATAACTATCTGCAGACCTGTTTTAAACTAGTTATAGTGTGCTAGTATTTACGAAAGGTAAAACTTGCTTAGAATCTTTGGGGCAAACATATATACAGCATTGAGAAACCCTTGTTCAGAAGTAGATTTTGTCATTCTTCTTGTCTGAATAGAGGACTTCACATCTCCAATCACATTTTTAATTGGGTGATCTTTATGGATTCTTGTATTGGGAGTGGTTGGAACTGTATAGGAATTAGTGATGTTCCCCAAATCAACTTCTGGTTCATCTTCATCACTGAAGAACTCAACATGAGTGGTCTCAAGTGTATGACTAGCTCCCAATTTGAACATGTCTTTAGGGCTATCTAGTTCATATGAACTGGCAGTATTCACTGATGGATCAACAATATTAAGTTTAAAATGACCAGTATTAACTTCAGGACTGGCAGTATTAACATGTTGTACAGCATCATTAACTTCCTTAGGACTGCTATCATCTTCAGACTTACCTTTTCAATCATCTCATTATGTGCAGGGCGGGGGGTTGAGGGGGGTGCGTGGGTTATGGGGTGGGGGGGAGTGGTGGATGGCGGGGGGAGGGTGTGGATTGTGGGATGGACCTCTTCAACCTGTTTTTGATCATCAGCAGCAGATTTTGGTTCACCATTACCAACATCCTTAGAAGGTTAAGCTTAGCAGCATTAATGTATACCAAGAGTAGAAACTTTATGCTTAGCAGCATTAAGTTATATTAACAGTATTAACCTAAGGCTAACAACATTAAGTTTGAGTTACCAGCATTAACTTCAATTTCATTCCAAAAAGGACTTCTATCATTAACCAGTTCTTCTCAGAAGCTCTCTTTCTGTTTTTATGCTCACAATATCTCTCAATTCTTTTTGCTTACAAAATCACTCTTTTCTGTTTTTATTCACACATCTCTCTTTCTTTTTTTCAACTCACAACATCTCTCTTTTCTTTTCGCTCACCAAATCTGACAATTTTGTACAAAGTTCCATCAATTCCAATCGTTTCATACTGTCTTCCCCACTTCCAAGTGTGTTAACTCTTGAGATAGGTGGATCATTGGACTGTTTAGATGTAGTCTCAAACCTAGTTTGAGCATCTACACCCCTAATATGGTATCTTGGCACCTGTGACCACTACCTGAACCAGTTCCCCAAGTTCCCTAAGGACTTGGCTTATTAAGTGTTGCCATGGATTGGGTCCTATTGATGTTACCACTGTCCTGCTCTACTTCTAAGCTAGAAGCAGTAGCGGCAGCCCTTTCCATTCTGTCAGCCAACTCCTTATGGACAGCCTCATCACCAACCTTTGCAGGGGGACCACTAGACTGAGATATCTTTGTGTCTCGACCTCTTTTGACATGCCTAGATGTTTTTGATTCTTTTTAACACATTTTTTATGTTACATGTCCTTTCATCCATGCTTGACATAAGTAGCCTCCCCTCAAACAATACTTCAGAGGTGAAGTTTTCAACATCAGGTATTCAATATGTTTAGCCTGCAGGTGTTAGTCCATAGCCAAAAATACACAATCCAAAGTATTTTCTTCTTGACAGTATTAAGTATGACTAACAGTTTTAACAAGCAGTCTTAAGTATAACTAGCAGTATTAATTATACTTAGCAGTACTAATTGCCAAGACTAACAGTACTAATCTTTTACAAAACTTTTTACAAAGACATAAAGAGATGTAGACATTAAGGATTAAGTATTCCAATACTTGAGACCAAGTACTGAAACCTTCCAGGATCAAAAACTTTTGTAAGAAGATCTGCAACATTATGATCAGTATGAATTTTAACCATTTGTATTAACTTTTTAGCATTGCAATCTCTTACAAAATGATGCCTAATCTCTATATGTTTTGTTTAGAATGTTGAACATCATTTTCAATAATGCAAATAGTACTGTTATTGTCAATATTAATGACAGTATTTATGAAATTATACCCATAATCCAGCAATTGGTTTTGAATCCAGAGTACTTGTCTATAACAACTAGCAGCAGCCACACATTTAGCAGAAATTCTACCACCATGTGCTCCTTCCCTAAATGCAACATAACCTCCATCAAATTCCTTGAAATCTGAGAGATAAGCTATGTTCCCAGTCATGTGCCTTGAGCATCCACTATCAATAAATCCTGTATCATCCTGTTATGGCTTACCCTGCACATAAAGATAAGGAAATTAGTTTCCTTTAGGGACCCAAGCCATTACTGACTTGGATCTGCCTCGTGCATTAATGTAGTTGTGTTTCTTCAAAGTGATTGATGCACTATCAAGTTTGGTAGGCCTCCAAACCCAACATGCCGAGGCCTTAACAGCATTTGCCTGATTAACCCTAACAGCATTAACAACTGCTGAATGTGGCCTAGCAGTATTAACTACTTTTGCCTTGGCAGTATTATTTGTTTGGGTAAACCTTTTGTTAGATAATACTGTTTTTGATTGATAGGGCCTTCTTACAGTTGATTGTGCTGATTTTGAAAAACGTGACATTGGTTTAGCACTAAAAATTATAGATTTGGGATGAGCAGAATTAGCTGTCCTGGCAGTATTAAATGGTTTTAGGCCAGATTTCATTAAAACTGCTCTTGGAACCATGTTCCTTTAAGCATTAGGGTGAGTCCT
>BQNB010208762.1:0-10385 GCA_026074375.1 Tanacetum coccineum
CCACTAGTTTCATCCTTTGTAGCCAAGAAGAATACCCAACTAAATCTGGTACAATCATCAGTAATTACAAGGCAATAACGTGCATGATTAATGCTTTTGATAGAAGTATGTCCAAAAATATCCATATGCAAGATGTGTAATGCAAGATGTGTAATGGCTCAGTGATTGTTCTTACTAGTTTAGTCTTACAGGAGGCCTTGTGTTGCTTACCTTTTCGGTAGGCAACACATGTATGGTCATTTCTGAAAACCTTGGAAGGTAGACCTCTTACAAGGTTGCTCTTTACAAGTTTGTTTAAGTTTTTAAAATTTATATGACCTAACCTCCTGTGCTATAAGTTAGATTCATCAGATGTGGCTTTTTCAATCAAACGGGTGTCTTCATATCAAAACTGTACATATTGTGTTGCCTAGGGACTTTTAGAAGTATCTGATTTTCATCAGGCATCTGAAAGTCAGGAGACACAACAAGACATTCAGATTCAGTAAAAAGAACCTTGTGATGCTTATCACATATTTGTGATATATAGAAAAGATTAAAATGCCCAAGTTCTTTTATAAAAGACACACTATCAAAATCTAAATTACCAACTCTTATCCTACCTTTACCAGTTATGTAGCCTTTGCTACCTCCAAAGGTAACAGATCCCCCTTTGCATTCTTCAAAATCATCCAGGTGATCCTTGTTACCAGTCATGTGCCCTGAGCATCCACTATTATATATACCTCTATCTCCCATTTTCTTGAGTGGATGATCCTGCACATGAAAAAGAGAAATTAGTTTCTCTTAGGGACCCAGGCCTTTACAGGCTTAGGTCTGCCTTGTGGTCCTTTAGCATTTACAGTTCGAATAAAATTGGATCCACTATCACAATTAGAGTTTGGTCTAGTTTTCCTCTAATTATAACCTGCTGAGGTCTTAACAGCAGTGCCTCAATTTCTCTTTACAGCATGAGTATAAGACATTTTTGCTGTATTTCTAACAATGGGTCTTCTTACAGGTGAATGTGATTTTGAAAAATTACTTATTTGATTAAACTTATTCACCTAGGGTCTTACAGGACTAAAACTGTTTGAGTTACTGGTATTTATTGGTTGTTTAGCTTTAACAATATTAATATTAAAACTACCAGTATTAACATTAGGTCTAACAGAATTAACATTTTGCCTAACATCAATGAGTTGTACTGGTCTAGTTACAAAGTGATTAGCATGATTAACCCTATTTGCATTGTTTCATACTGGTTTGGCCACCCTATTACCAGTATTAAAAACCCTTTATTTCTTAAGCTCAGCCTCTCTTACCATTTTCTTTTCATAAAAGTTACAATTTATGATCAAATGACTTAGGCTGCCACAAACAAAACACTTTTTCTTAATGAAAGAGTAACCTTCTCCTAGTTCTCTTTCCATCATTTCATTCTAATTCTTTCCGTTAACTTTAGGTGTCCTCTAATTTTTCATTGGTTGCCTAGGAGTTTTTACGTGTGTTACACAACTAGGTTCAACTTCTGTTGGTTTTGGTTCAGACACGACTTTTTCATTAGTTGTAACAGAATTCTCACTGAATGTGTCATCTGAGACACTAGTTTCAGGCTTTTGAGGTCCCTTTTTACCATAAACATACAAAGATTCATCAATTTCCTGTTGTGGTTTAGGAGTATAGTCCCCAGTTAAGGGATGTGGAACTCCTTTGAAACTATCAGTCTTTGAAAATCTACTGTACAAAGGTTTGTCAATAAAGTCTTCTTCTGTACAATTAAACACAGTACGATTCATTTCTTCCTCATAGCTTAAAACCTCATCGTTTGATTTTATTTCATACCCTAAGCCAACTTTACTAGTTGAACTCATACCAGAATCAACTAATTTCTAAAGGTTTTTAGAAGAATCCTTCCATGAATCTACTGTTTTCTGCAATTGTTCCTTTTCTTTTACAGCTTTCATTCCTATTCTCCTATATTTTTTAAGCTTTTCATCTTTTTCATATAATTCATTTGCCTGAAATGTAAGCTGTTCATTTAAAGATAATTGCTGCTTTTGATAAGTAACAACTTGAGCTTCTAATTTCATAATAGCTTGATCATAGGCAAGTATTTTTGCTTCTTGTTCACCTAACTAATTTATTTGTTCATCACACAGTGTTTTAAGTTTATTATATGAATCAATGCAAGTTTTAGAAGATAATGATACCTCATTATTTGCACTGATTGCCATGAGTGCATGATTTGTCTCTACTTCTTCTACTGTATGTTCTCCCCAATTGACAACACTATCATCCATAGTTAGCAAACAGTTATGATTCTGCTCTTTCTTTCTAGCTCCTTGATCTTGATAAAATGAGTCTCTCTTCTTTCCATCATTTGTCCCCTTGGATGTGCATTCCCTAGCAAAATGACCAGTGTTGTGACATTTGAAACATTCAAGCTTCTTTTTGTCAAAACCAACAGGTTTGTTTCCATCAATCCGGAATTTAACAAGTCGTCAATACTTGGAAGCGATTAAGGGTTCATTACTTTTAGCTTATCCAGTTCACAGCGGTCGATACAAATTCGAAAAAATCCATATAACAAATTATGAGTCGAAAGAAGTTCATAGCCCAAAGAATGATTCATACGCACGCTATGTCGGATACACATAAGCCCACTGATTTATAATTTGTCACTTACAAAAAGAGGCGTCCCAATCCTTGTAAGTAATAATTTATAAACTTATGGTTCGGCGGTTTATAATTTCCTTATTCAAATGAAGAAGCGTCCCAATTCATTTCAATAAGACGATTATAAATCATCCTACTTAAGCATGGCTGACATAAAACACAATATCAAATCAATGTTACAATAAGTAAAAAAGGAGTGTCTACTTGACGGCATGATTCTTCAAAATCATAAGAAGTAACAAGAAGAGTAATGAGACGTTAGTCCATCATGTTCCAAAGGTAAGTGCCAAAAGACGGCACGATCCGAGGTGACAAGATAAAGCCGTACTCCCATCAATTGGAAGATTTAAAAATAATGGATTACAAACACAACATACGCGATTCAAAAGCATAAGAAAAGTGTTCGGACTCGAAGTCAAACAATAAAATAACTAGTGGAATTGACTAAGTACACCGAATGTCAATATTATCAAAAAGGAAATAAAATAAAGTCACGTTAATGTTTCAGAGATCACCGCATTGCTCATAAAAATCAAAGAAACGAACTTATTAAGACTTACCATAGTACCATACACATATGTAGATAATTATCATTACATAAACATTTATGCCCTTTGCAATCTGACTTAATGGACCTATATTTCAAAATTCATAATAGGTATAAACGAACGGTTTTCGCTTTAAACAAGATGTTAGACTCCAGTTTACTGAGATTACAAGATAAATACTCAAAGTGTTAAGATCCTAAATGAAGTTATCATTTTACCATCATGTGCCAAATCTGATCATTTAAAACGTTTTCTTATTCTATCATTTTTAGCATAATTCCCATTTTATAACTCTGTTTGACCCAAAACAAAAGCCCATGTTTAAGTTTATTTAAATCCTATAGGTTTTAATTGGAAAATGGGGCACTTAATATGAAAATATTAGTCTCAAACTTATTTTGAAAATATGAGCACAATTTATGATTAGTTTGGCCGTTCTAGTCGTAACTCATTCATCCAGAATAGTTACAGATTTATCCAAAGAACCACATGGTCCTCATATGTTTTACCCTTCACCCATGTAGAAACCCAGCAGCCTCCAAGTCAAATAAAATTAGTTATAAGCCTAACTATCTGCATTGCAAATTATGGGTACACACTAAGTTTGTTTCCACGGTTTTGGTCGTATCTCGACCATCCGGAAGAGTTGGCGTTCCATCCAACTCGCCACTAGGACCTAACATATTAGCCTATTCATGAATGCAAAGATACAGTGGTATTTAAGCCAAAATTTTCCCATTAAAATACCAACTTTACTCAAAAGTTCTAAAAAAATAGCCAAAAGTAGCCATAAATAGTCAACACTTATAGGAATTACTATTATATATATATAGATGGCGGTGATCCTGAAGATAAGCGTAAGAATTTGAGAGGAGCGTATCTCATATATGTACGAGTGTCCATATATAATACTAGTATGGACGTTCGAGGGAGAAAATAAGATAACAGGAAGTACGCGATAATCGGAATGGTCAGCGTATATATACCCGACCGATATAAAGAAAATAATATAACGTCATAAGATAGACGTATGAGAGAAAAATGATAACCAAGCATTATATATTAATATAATAACAATAAGGATGCAAAAGGGAGCATATAAGTTACCTGGGAGTAAGCACGCACGGATATCAGACAATGGTGAATGACTCTTAATTTTTTTTTAAACGGTTATAGTCCTGGGTTTTAAAAACGACCTAGTTCGCTATAACGAGTGCTTTGATACAACTCTGTAACACCTCCAATTATCACAACAACGCAGCGGAATACCACTTGGGGTGCTACTTCATAGTTCATACACACAAGTTACAGAAAACGACCTCAAAAGAGACGTTTATTAAAATATCACATTCGATTTAAATAAATCAGAGTAAATTTAGGTCCCAATAATTTCTTTTTCACAAAAGTTACAAGAGTTCAAACATGATTCAATGTATATTTTAAAGATACATAATTATCGAATGTGAAGAAAACCGAGTCCTTTAAGTTTTGGTATCCGCGCATCCAAATGCTCCCAATGCTCAGCTAGCAATATAATAACCTAAGAAAATAAATGCAAAAACTTCAACAATAATGTTGGTGAATTCATATGTTTAAGTAAAAGCAGTATTGAAATAGTTCAAGAAATATTTCTATAAGAAGAGTAGCGTTACAACATTTAAAAGTATTGTTTTCGAAATCCAAGTAATGTTTCAATAAATCAAGTAATGTTCCATAGTAGACCACAAGGTTTAAGATCAGCCAGCGACAGTATTACAAAGTATAATTCAACATTACCGCATTGAACTCATGACACCGAAACCTTGACTGTAATGCATATCATATGCATTCTTGTTTGCCCCTAAAGTAGGAATTATTACCTATTACCAAGGATTCTCAATACAAATTGTCCGTTGATAGGTGGGGTGCTCGAAAGGATTCGATTCATACCCCCGGACAGGGTTGTCAACCTAATTCATATGTTTAAGTAAAAGCAGTATTAAAATAGTTCAAGAAATATTTCTATAAGAAGAGTAGCGTTAAAACATTTAAAAGTATTGTTTTCGAAATCCAAGTAATGTTTCAATAAATCAAGTAATGTTCCATAGTAGACCACAAGGTTTAAGATCAGCCAGCGACAGTATTACAAAGTATAATTCAACATTACCGCATTGAGCTCATGACACCGAAACCTTGACGGTAATGCATATCATATGCATTCTTGTTTGCCCCTGAAGTAGGTATTATTGCCTATTACCAAGGATTCTCAATACAAATTGTCCATTGATAGGTGGGGTGCTCGAAAAGATTCAATTCATACCCCCGAACAGGGTTGTCAACCTAACAGATCTATTAATTGTACTAGTGTTTACCCCTATAGGGCAATTGACAGTTCATGAATTTAGGGACTTTGGCAATAGCGACTCATGCAGATAATTTCATAATCGGGTCAGGCATACCCTTCAAGCACTTGTGTTCCATTTAAAGCAAGTAGTATGTTCAAAACTCACGGTTTTGTAAATAGATAATCAATGATATCAAATCAAGTAATAATCAAATTAAGCTTTAATAAGGTTGTAAGTAAACCACCATGTATCACACATTTATTAGAAGTCATGTAGTAAGCGAATAAAAGCTTTAGCAAAAACTAATCATGTAACGATTATGTAGTAAAAATGAATAAGTTTACTAGTAAAACAAGCATGTATTCTCACCTCGAAAATAGTTATGAAAACCATTAAAGAAGAAAAGATGGGGCTATGAACTCATAGTGGATAGAAGTAGTCGGACAAGAATCAAATAAAGAGAATAAGCACTAACGAATTAACCACGACCTAAAAATAAGTGGCGCGTATTTAAAATTTACGCTTATAATAAAATGTAATGTAATACGAGTAAATAGATACATGTTTATATATATCGGCATGTAGTAATATCCTATACTTAAGAATCCATAAATGAGAATCACTAAAATGCTACACTTACATTTTCTGAAATTTAACGTTTTTAATTAGAGGATCATCATACTTAAAGGAATGCTAAATGGTAGAACTAGACGATCTCCCTCCATATTAAGTTATCCTTATATGCTATGTAACTACCACAGTTCACCCATAAACCATAGCCCTAGTAATCTTATTATGAAAGACACATCAATGACACTTGTTCTAAAATAGGTTCTGCTAGACTTTGTAAAAGTTTGCCACCATCTGACCTATCTAAACCTTACAGAAAATTCTGGAAAATTTCAGGGAAGTCATACATATTATGAAGATGCTACAATTTAAAGTTCGTAGAAAAATATTAAGTTTTGACCCGCTTGCACAGCACTTATTTACAACTGAATTTCTGGATAGCAAACACTGTTTTGACACTTAATCTTGAAAACCCCATTTGACCCACTTTTAAGCATTGAAAGTCGTTGAGGCCTAGTTCGTTGAAAAGTAGACTCGAAGCACTTAATCATAGGGTCCTGCAAATCTAGTAAACCTATTGGCATGAACAAGTTACACTACTCGTAAAATGGACTAAAATTCTGCACAAAAACGAGGTGTGCAGAATTTTGCCGAAACAATTTCCCAACTTTAAATCGCCATATCTTTTTTGTTTTTAAGAGTTGGAAGCCTAATTTTTTGCCACACATTTATTATAACGACCACTACCACACTAATCTCTTAAATCCCAGTTACAACAATGCTCATCTCGCTGAATCAAGCCTAAACAATCTGATCTAAAGGAGGGTTCCAAAACCCTCACAAATCTTCAATTTTTTGCTTCAATTCGCTTCATATATATTCAAACTAACCTATAATTATTACTAGACCTATTTGATCATCCTCAAATATTCATAAATCAAAAACTAACTTTATCATAATTTATCCATGGATTTTTAATATAATCAACCTACATGCAAGAATATATATAAAATCAAATCAATACAATTAGGAAATAGAAGGTTTACAATGCTCAAAACAAGCGACTAGACAACAACACAATCAAACCCTTGTGGGTTTGATTTCTGGCCGAACACCACAAGGACTAAGGAAGACCCAAAATCTTGATTTGATTCACCCAATTGTTCAAAAACACTTAACTTTACACCCTTGATGATCTTCTTGCATTAATTAAGTAAAAACCCTAAGAATTAAAATCTTGTAAAAATCAAGAAATCATAAATCTTGTTGCATGGTGGTTTTTAGTGATGGGGATTGATTGAGGGTTAATTTAGGGTTGATTTAAGGTTAAATGAGAGTGATTTAGGAATAAAAAATGATGATTTTTGGTGGTTATTGGTGGCAGCCGTCGAACAGTAGAAGAGAAGGAGGAGGGAGTCGAATTTTTTTTTTGTCTGTGATATTATACGTGTTTATGGGTGTGAGAATGGTAAGGATATCTTATATAGTATATATCTAATAACATTCCTAGTTTATATCGAATATATAAAAAAAATAGTCGTTGTTGGTTTTGATGGTATAACCGGCCATTATGTGGGCTTGGGTTAAATGGGCTATATATTTTTTTTGTTAAACTTGTACACTATAAAACATTATACAATTTGTATTTATATTTTAGCCCAATGGCTTATAAAAACCCAATTTAACTCGGTTTCGGCCAAAACGCGAATAAAAGTCAGAAAAGTACTAGAATAAAATAATTAATCTTTTAAAGCTATAATATGACGTTATTGATTTCTCGATCGCTAAACGGATAAATATTAAAAGTATGACTCACGAATAATTAAAACAACGATTTTAATAAAAACCGGCTAAAATAATAAAAATGAGTTTTTAAAATTTAAAGGAATATTATAAGTTCGAAATAAGTGGTGACCTTAAATACAGGGTTTTACATCCTCCCCACCTTATGGGAGCGCTGTCCCGGTGCTCAATTCGCCTTATTCGTCTATGGTTTACCTATGAAGAGAAAAGGAAATACTCAAGTCCTCATCGAGGTTTCCAACAAAAATTGAATGAACAAAGGTCAAAGCATCAAATATATGAAATGAATATGAGCAAACGGATTGAGTGCCGTGAGGATTCTTAAAAGGAAGGATAAAATACACAACTCAAAGAAAAAGACATTGGAAACAAATAGTTTTGAAAAGTCGTCAATTCTTGGAAACGGTTAGTGGTTCATTACGATTAGCTTATCAAGTTCGCGGAGGTCAATAAACATTCAAAAAAAATCCATATAACAAATTATGAGTCAAAAGAAGTTCATAGCCCAAAGAATGATTCGTACGGACGAACGCACGCATGCTATGTCGGATACACATAAGCCCACTCATTCACAATTCGTTGCTTACATAAAGAGGCGTCCCAATCCATGTAAGTAAATGAAGAAGCGTCCCAATTCATTTCAATAAGATGATTATAAATCATCCTACTTAAGTATGGCCGACACAAAACACAATATCAAAACAAGACCAAAATCTACATTAAGTAAAAATGAGTGTCTCTTTGACGGCATGATTCTTCAAAATCATAAGAAGTAACAAGAAGAGTAATGAGACGTTAGTCCATCATGTTCCAAAGGTAAGTGTGCCAAAATAAGGCACGATCCGAGATAACAAGATAAATCCGTACTTCTAACAACTAGAAGATTTCAAAACAATGGATTACAAACACAACATACGCGGTTCAAAAGCATAAGAAGAGTGTTCGGACTCGGAGTCGAACAATAAAATAACTAGTGGAATTGACAAAGTACACCGAATGACAATATTATCAAAAAGGAAATAAAATAAAGTCACGTTAATGTTTCGGAGATCACCGCATCGCTCATAAAATATAAAAGAAAAAGAACTTATTAAGACTTACCACAATACTATACACATATGTAGGTAATTATCATTACATAAACGTTTCTGCCCTTTGCAATCTGACTTAATGGACCTATATTTCCTAATTCGTAATAGGTATAAATGAACGGTTTTTGCCTTAAACAAGATGTTAGACTCTAGTTTACGGAGATTACAAGATAAATACTCAAAGTATTAAGATCCTAATTGAAGTTATCATTTTACCATCATGTGCCAAATTTGATTATTTAAAACGTTTTCTCGCTCTACCATTTTTAGCATAATTCCCATTTTATAAATCCGTTTGACCCAAAACGAAAGCGCATGTTTAAGTTTATCTAAATTCTACAGGTTATAATTGGAAAATGGGGCACTTAATATGAAAATATTGGTCTTAAATTCATTTTGAAAATCTGGGCACAATTTATGATTAGTTTGGCCGTTCTAGTCATAACTCATTCATCCGGAATAGTTACAGATTTATCCAAAGAACCACATGGTCCTCATATATTTTACCCTTCACCCATGTAGAAAACTAGTAGCCTCCAAGTCAAATAAAATTAGTTATAAGGCTAACTATCTATATTACAAATTATAGGTACACACTAAGTTTGTTTCCACGTTTTTGGTCATATCTCGACCATCCGGAAGAGTTGGCGTTCCATCCAACTCGCCACTAGGACCTAACATATTATCCTATTCATTAATGCAAAGATACAGTATGATTTAAGCTAAAATTTTCCCATTAAAATTCCAACTTTACTCGAAAGTTCCAAAAATAGCCGAAAGTAACCATAAATAGTCAACATTTATATGAATTACTATTATATATATAGATGGCGATGATCCCGAAGATAAGCATAATAATTTGAGAAGAGAGTAGCACATATATATACAAGTATCCTTATATAATACTAGTTTTGACGTTCGAGGGAGAAAATAAAAAAGCAAGAAGTACACGCTAGTCGGAGGGGTCAATATATAACCGACCGATATAAGGAAAATAGTATGATGTCATAAGATAGACGTAGGAGGGTGAAATCATAACCAAGTATTATATACTAATTATTAATGTAATAGCAATAGGGATGTAAAAAAGAGCATATAAGTTACCTGGTAGCAAGCGCGCGCGTATATCGAACAATAGTGAATGACTCTTAAAATGTTTTGAAAAACGGTTATAGTTTAGGTTTCAAAAATGACCTAGTTCTCTATAACCAGTGCTCTGATACCAATCTGTAACACCCCCATAAATCACAACAACGCGGCGGAATACCACTTTGGGGTGCTACTTCATAGTTCATACACACAAGTTACAGAAAACGACCTCAAAAGAGACGTTTAATAAAATGTCACATTCGATTTAAATAAATCAGAGTAAATTCAGGTCCCAATAATTT
>BQNB010208764.1:0-10385 GCA_026074375.1 Tanacetum coccineum
TGTTTACCGAATAATCAACAAACTTATGGTAACTCTCTTAAGTAAAATAAATTTTACAAAAGAAGTGCGCCTTTTTCGTAAGTGACACAAACGGTGAATATTTTTTTGTTTTTAATCTTTGGTTCGGGAACTTATTGATGGATAATACCTCAATTGAAGGTATTATTTGTTGGTATTCTTTTACCAACTTTGTTAATTTTTTTTCTATTTCTTAATGAATTCACAAGAAAAATCGAAAAATCCGAAAGAGCAAATATTTTTGTATTTTTCTTATTTAATAATCTTCTAATTATATTAAAAAGAAAAGAAAAATATTTTATACTTTAATATTTATAATTTTTTTGTATTTTTGTTTTTTTTCAAAAGTGTAACTTTCGAAGATGAAAGGTTCTCCAAATCACGATCAACAAACTGCAAACGAAAGAATCTTAATCACAAATCCCCGGCAGCGACGCCAAAACTTGATACGATATTTTATTCACTAATAATCCTTGAGGACAAAGATTAAAAGTAAAAATCTACACAAAAATATCGTACGTTTAACCGGTAAGTGACAATAATAATATAATAATATAATACATATAATAATATAACAATAATGAAATTCCTAAATTACCCTTGAGGACAAAGGTAGTAAGAAAAAGAAAAAAATAAAAAGCACACGAAAATATTCCTACGTAGAGAAACCGGTAAGGGGATTACAGGTCGTTTTCCCAAAGGACTTATGAAACATTGAGACGCGTCGTTTGTTATTTTGGACGAAAATTTGACTTGAATTGATGTTCAATAAGATTTGTTTTCTAAAATCCTAATAGTGAACAAATAAAGGGACAATTAAACCTAACTACGAGAAAACAATATGGGAAATTAGATTTTAACTAAAAACGCAAATCGGAAATCCTAAACGGGACCTAAAAAACCTAAATTATCGAAATTAAGTCCTAAATTGATCTTTTTGGTTTTTATAAGTCTTAATTGACTAAAAAGCTAGAACAAAGAAAACTAGACCAAAAACGAGAGAGTTTTAAGCTTTAAAACACTAAAAATATGAACTTTAAAAATCAAAATTTTGCAATTTAAACCCTACGAAAGCAAATCTAATTTTCCTAGGTTCTAAATGTTAAAAGAAAATTTTCTAAATAAGAATTATATCTTTTTGACTTTTTTATAATTTTTTTATGAATTAAAAACGATTTTAATGAAAATTAAATATAAAAAATACTAAACTATTTATAAAAAAACTAGAAAAATTACGAAAAATAGCTTGAATGGTGAGGAATCTAGGAAAAATACGCTCGTGAAAACAGCTTATCGAATAAGCTGTGAAATAAGCCAAAACAGCTTATTATACAAAAGAGCATAAAATGTGTATAAGTTTTAACTAAATGAATACTCTAACGGATGAGCTATTGTAGCACAATGGTTGTGTGTGTTGGGTTAAAATGCTTGGTTGATGGTGGTAGAGGTCCCGGGTTCGAGCCTTGCTCACCCGGGGCTTCCCACTATCCCAAGTGTTTTTGTTTTTGCCATTTTTTATAACTTTTTAAAACACTTCAAAATAAGCAACTTTTGTGAGAACAAACTTTTTTGAAACTTAAAAATAAGCTGGAAAAGAGCTTATAAGATAAAGCTATGCTTAAAAAAGATAATCATTTTACTTATACTAAGCTAGTTAGCAAATGTGTTGATTAAGGCTCACAAACGAAAACTCTAAAGTAAGCCTATAACTATCCTGGAACTAACCTAATAAGCAAATGTGAACCAGAAATAAGCTAAAAGAACAATCCATAAGTTGAAATAATCCAATAAGCATTTTTACTTAAAACTGCTACCAAACAGTCTAAGAGCCAACTTTGGGCTTATTTTTAACTAAGCAAATAGAACCTTATGGTAATAAGCTCTATATCCTCTTAAAGCCTAGCCTAAAAGCTACTTGAAACTATAATCAAAAGACATTTTAAACATCAATTAAGCACTGAAAAAGCATAATGAAAAAGCTACTTACAACTGTTTTTTTATGTGTTTGGTTTTTTAAGTAAAGACAAAATAAGCTAACTATTGACCTATTAAGCTAATGAATAACTACTACTTATTACTAACCTAATAAGCTAACCTGAGCTAAAAATGAGCACAAAGAATAAGCCATAAGCTAAAGATTTCAAATAAGCTCTTAGTGAAAAACTGAAAACCAAACAGACAACTTAGCTACTTTGGGCTTATTTTTAACTATGCAAACAGATCCTTATAGCAATCTAACTTATACCTACTTAAACTATGACATATAAGCTACATAAAACTACTTTTGAAAAGTATTTTGAAGAACAAATGTTTAATGAAAAAGCTACAAGAAGACAGCTTATATACTCAGAACATGCTGAGTTAATTTTTGGTTTTCAAAAGACATTCAGCTGATTTTAAAGCTAAAAACAGGTAACAAAACAAACTTATTTTTAAAAAACAAGTTCAACAATATGTAAACCACCCTATAATCTACTTATGCTACTAATATTAAGGCTTAATTACTACTTTAATCCTCTGAAAAGTGAAATTGAAAAGTGCCTTTTGTCTGTTTGCCTATCTGATGCAGTTGGCATATAAATGCTAAAAGCTTAAAACGATGAGTGCAGACCTAAGAAACTGATTTTTATACTTTAAAAATACTAAACTAAAAGCAAAGAGAGCAATACTAATAAGCTAAAATTGACTAGATCTTAAAACACTTATGAGGCTATACTAATACTAGCAGCTTCAAACTTAACTACTAGCAAACTATTTAAAACTTAGATTAAGCCTTACTAAGCTCACAAACCCCACTTTAATAAACCTTATGATGAAATTAAGAACAAGTTTAAGAAACCAAATGGTATCTAGCAGCACTAACTCAAGTTAGTGCTGCTTGACCCAAACACCCCCTTAAACTCATAAATTCCATATTTAGCTTATCAAAATGAAAATTAATGAATAAAACTCAATTACCAGATATCAAATAGCATTAAACAAACCTAATGAAGCAGATTTAAGCATACAAAAACCAGAACAATAAGCTAACTGAGCTATACTAATATTTTTGATTTTTTTCACTTTTTTATGACAGATTATAAGAAATTAAGAATTAAAACTAATAATCAAACGTAATAAGCATCTATCAACTATAAAGAGCACAACTAGCAGGATTAAAAAATAAATAAGCAATTAATAAGCAACTTTTAAGCTAATATGCATAAATAAGCTAAATTATGAAAAATAAGGTAAAACTAAAAATTTAAAGAGAAGTGTACCTTACACCTCAGCTAAGCAGAGGTAATTGCTCTTAATAGAGCTTAAACAACTAGCTTAAGCTTATAGCTTAAGCTTAATTCCAATACCTAGTCTAATCCTAAGGCTTGTCCCTCAAGCACTATTACCAACTTGAAAACTCAGAGCAGCTATCTAATTCCATTGAGTTTTCAAGTATTGAGAGCTTTTATGTAGCTTATGACAATTTGAGCTTATAGAACAGTAAATAAGAGCTTATTCAAATTAGTAGTGCAAATAGGTGAAAAATAGAACTGACAATTGAGCTTATTCAAATTTGAAGTATGTTTCCTTGAGCTCGCGTGTTATCGTCTTGAGTCATCTTGACCAATCAAAGCCCTTTGGTAACGTTTCGCTTGCCAGCGTGTAGCATAGTACTCGAATCTTTGTTCCACGCTCTTAATTGAATTTTACCCTTTGTTTTTTAGGTTTTGGCGGGTAGTGAGGACAGGACACACACACTTTGTGTGTGGAAGATAAACAGTGCTTTGCGCTGTTTGTTTACAAATTTAGTGGGATGTTCAAGTTATTGGCCCCTAAAGGATACATAGATGATTACAGGATAGTCCTTGAGTTTTTCAAATTGGGCCCTTGAAGTTTGTGATGGATTGCACGTTAGTCCATAAAGGACAACGGGTGGTAAGGATAGAAGGGCTGGGGAAAAATGGGGGTGTTTAACAGGGGTATGGGAATTGGCTTCTGTTGTGCCCGGTTAAAAAAATAAAAGGGGGGGTTGTTTGGGCTTTTAATATTAAGGAGTAAGGGTACAAAGTAATAATGTGTATAAGTATAATGGGCTGACCTGGAGTTCACTAGGTGGGGTTGGGTGTGCCCACTTTTGGCAATTTAAGGTTTTCCGGGTATTGGGTTTTTGTTTCTCTTGTTCCAATGCCTTCAAATCCCGAGGTTTTCTTTGACTTGGTATGTTTTTAAAAACTTCTCTATCAGATTTTCCCGTTCTCACAGGTGCACGATTTTTGTCAATTTGGCTTCGCTTTTTGTCCTTATCCTTTGGATAACCGAATACCAGCATAAAAACAAATGCAAACAAAACAAATTCAATTATTTTAGATACGTTTTTTATAGTCATTTAAGACCGTAATTTTATGGTCAAAAGGTATGTGTAATTAACATATACCAAAATGATAATAAACAATGAGGAATCTATTTTACCACGTAAGAAGAATACAACAATGATAATTGACAAAACAGAAATTATTCAAAAACAATAAGCTCCAATATATTAATACGAACACTCTTTGACAGTGTAAGGGATTACCCAACCTTGAAGATATGACAATTGACTTGTCTTTGTTAATACATTAAATTTCTATACCTCAGGACCTCGTTTGAATACACAAAGGAGTCCTAACAAGCTCACATACTTTCCTAAAGCTCGTGATCTTTTTCTCTAAAAGCAAACATAATCTTTTAAACAAATACATTATACATATCTTTTACAAAAATAACTCAATACTTATCTTCGTAAGTATTCTTGTTCTCTAAACAATCCTTATCTCTTTACTCGTCTTTATCCTTCTGGCAGTAGTAACTCTTCTAGCAGTTGTAATCCAGCAGCATTAACTTTTGTACCAGTAGTGCTGAGCAATAGTAACTCTAAGAATCATCTTGAAGTCTTTAAGTTATGAAGAATTATTGCGGTAACCAGACATAAAATTAAGAAAATGTAATGGACAAACAGTCACCTGGAAGAGATTGAAGTTCGTCGACATGATCAGAAGCTATAAACGTTTTAAAGAAGGTGATTTTAAAAGACTATGCCTACAAGACATTGAAGACATGTTACTTCTACTCGTTCAACAAAAGCTGACCAATCTCACAATCGAACGAACATATATATGAATGTGGCAGAATTACATATGTACACAGAACGGATCTGTCCTTCAAATCCGAAGTGAAATCGTTTCAATTAGTTGTCGAAAGTTAACCAAAAAAAGCTCAACTTACCAAGGTCCAACACAGATCAAGTCAAATCTCAGACAAAGGACCGCGTACACTACATATTCGGACCCTAAAGGAGTGATATATAAGGACCAGATGAACAAAAACCGATTGATTTGGGCAGATGAACTTCATAAATTTAGTGATGGCACGCTCGATGATGTTTGGTCTGCTCTTAATGATATTGCTAAGGGAATAAGGATGGAATACCTGCCATTGAGGAAATGGAGTAACTTAGACAAGAAAAGGGCTCAGGTTATGGTTCAAGTATTAAACAAGCAGCTTTATCAAAGGAGGTTGATGCGGACTTCTATAGAAATCATTGTGGAAGGGAATGAACGGTAAAGATCTCAGGCACAGAAAGGACAATATGACTATATCATATTTTGTCTCAACTCATTTTAGGTCAATTTCTCGTATATAATAATCTTGTGAATATGTATAGTGTAGACTTAAAAAGTAGGCATATATAGTGTTTGAGTATGAATTTTCAATAATTTCTTAGTAAATTCAAAAAATTTCATACTCAAACACCATATAATACCCTCATAATTTGAGGGGGAGCATTAAAAATGTTCCTAATTCGGCTTGTTAATAATTGACATTCTTTCCCTCCCCCCGAAAGCAGTTATAATTGAATCAATTGATATCCAAATTATCAAGAGATTTAATATTTTTGATAAGGGGAGAAAATGTGATTAAAACATATGGCTAATAATGTGACTTTTAAGATCTCAAGTGTACGCGATCCCATATATGTGCTAAACTCTTTCGATTAATCGATGCACGTATGAAGGGGGAGCAAATGGTCACGTGATTGGTTGAAATGTGGAAGTACCAAAGACCGACCATTTAAATTAATGTATTGAAGTTATAAGGTGGTTAAGTTTAGGTATTCATTCCCATGATCCAGCCAGAAACCTAAGGGATCTACCCAAGGATATTCCACTAGATAGTGTAGTAGTCCTTAGGTGTGAAAAAAGGAGTAAAAGTTAGAATAAGAGAAAAGTGCCGACTGAGATGGAGCTAGTACTGGAACAAACCCAACAAGGTACTAGTTATGAAGTCTCGGTAAGCACTGAAGGGGTTGAAGAATTAAAAAGAAAAGTTAAGATAAAGGGTGAAAAGAAAGAAGCCCTCCTTATACTTAGGTAGAAACCGGGTCAATACATCTGCTGTCAAGAATCACAAAGATGATTGTTGACATTGAAGACTGACATCATGGACCCAGTGATGCAATGCACAACCCTCCTAGCCACTCAGAATCTCTCAAAATATTTTTGCTTTTCCACGGGGACATCTGTCCCTAACCAATATCACTACGGTGACTTCCCTGTTAATGTATTGATGTCATGAGCTTAGATGCAATAAATAATGTTCCCCATGATGATTGTCCCTACAATACCAGTATTTCCACTATAACTTGTATTCAACTATTACATTTCAAACCTATGAATTTCACTCAACCTTTGTGTTGACCCTTTTTATGCATGTTTATATCAGGTAATTGAGCAACTTATAGCATGGAGTGGCATGGACATGAAGATGGCTAAAACTTGTTATCATTCACATTTTATGTTTCTAGATTTTGGGACCTGCCTTTGTAAAACTCTGATTTGAAATGAATGATAACATATCTTTTGAATAAACGTCTCTTTTGGGTCATTTTCTATGATTATGATTGTTGTATCCATAAAGTAATACCCCAGATTAGCTTCCGCTGCTATATTGTAAAAATGGGGGTGTTACAGTTATGTCCAGGGGAAGCCTCACAATGGTATCTGTACATAGGAAAGCTGAACACAAAGAAGGCTTAATCGGGAAGATAGTAACTTACTGATTCACTCTTACCGTGTTGTCTGCTTTAAGACGCTCCGGTAATGAGAACGGCTAGTGCAGCTGCGAAACCCTGTCAAGGAGATTCTTCGGAATTCTACCTGATCACAGGAAGTATTTATATTGAGTAACGGGGAACCGTGGTTGTTACAACCGTATTCGACGAAGTGACAAAGCCACTTTCATCCATATATGTTGTTTATCACTAACCCATTTATGCATATTTCCTAACGGTGGTAGTAGTTTCCTAATGAAGAGTCGAAGCCAATACCACATGCTCATACTTAACTGACAAAAGTAAAGACATCATGAAAGCTCAAGTACATGTTTCAAGACTTCCGCTACTCTAATACCATACGTCTTTCTTGAAGTGAAGAAGTATTAAAGTTAAAGAATTTTAAAGAAGTTTCCGTCACTCTGATACCAAACCTCTTTCTTGAAGTGATGAAGTGTTATAGTTAAAGATTTTCACGAAATATGTCTTATTTAAGATTTCAAGACCAAGAAACAACAACAGTATGAGCATGTTGGTCCAAATCTCACAAGTGCACAAGACAGTGACAAGATCACAATGAGATGATAAGAGAGTATGCTTGGTTGATGATATCAAAGAAGTTCAAGTTCACATACAAGTCAATCATATCAAAACAAGCTCAAGCCTAAAGTTAAAACTCACTACGCCATATTCACAAGATGATGTCAAGAAAATAAATCTGCAAGCACAAGACTAAAGACAAAGCATAGTATGCCCGGTTTAAGTTTTTGTAAAATAGAGTGACCTCCCTTAGGGGGAGATTGTTAGGAATACGAAAGTATCAGTCACTTCCATTAATATCATTAGATAGCTCGTTAAGTAATATTTAGAACCTTAATAGGCTAGCTTAGGAAAAGCCCATGGAAAGCCCATGGACAAAGACATATGGCCGACCTATGTAGGAGTATTTAAACCCTTTCAATGCCATGGAAAGGGTGTTGGTTGTTCATTCATTTTCACATAGTAATCTAACATTTCTTTCTTTTCTTTCTCTCTCAAAGTGTTCATCCAACCACCTCTCTTTCTCTCTCTAAACTCTACATAGAATCCATACCTTGTGTGTGTTAAGATATCCTACAACGATTTAACCAGTTTTTGCATGTTTCTTCTCCATTATTAAGCAAACTAGGGGAGTACTAATTTATTTTACTTGTTTTCTTATCCCTTTATTCGTTTTTACGGATACTTCTATAGAACATTGGGGAGAATGTTCAACTTAAGTGTAGGGGGAAATAAGCCTTAGAAACTATTCCTTCATTTGCCATTTGCTTTGTTCCTTAAAATAAGGGGTAATATATCAAAACATAGCATAAAAAGTTAATTTTGACCCAAATTAAAATTTTATTATGAAATATACCGACGAAAATCGAGTATTAATAGCGTGTCATAGATAGGAATGCGTATGACTAGCATAAAAACCCTCAAAATTCCACCCCAAAAATGTAAGGTTCGCCTTTAGGTCTTTAGGAATTCGGGTATCCATTATTGATACCCAAGATAATTTGTACCTTTACCTTTCCCAAGTTAAGGTTTGAATGCAGTCATATGTGTCTATTCCATCGTTACGGATGTGTACGTATGATCTTTGTCGCCTTTTCTGGAGCATTAGTATCGGTATTAAATTATATGAGTGTACCGGTAGTATACTAAATTCTAGAACTTGTTTTTGTGATGCTTCCCAAGACCGCATAGTAAGTATTAGGATTTGCTAGATAAGAGGCACTAGGATTAATCCATGTTTTAAACATATAACTGTTATCACTAGAACACAAAGTGGATTTGGCTACACCAAAAAAGTGTGACGATATACATATAGTCACACATGATTTTTCAAGTATGTGTGACTAAAGGTCGCGTGACCGTAGGGTACCTACGGTCACATTTTTTAGCTAGTGTCTGTATCCATTAAAAAAAGTAACCAAAACCTTAACAAGTGTGACTAATTAGGTACAAATTTAGTTGGATTAATCAGTATTAGTGACCGTAAACACTGTATAGTCACACAAAGCATGTTTTTTTTCAAACACTTTTTAAATCAATCAAAACGACATGGCTTCAAACATCAACGGGAAGTTACTGATTGATCAAAAATGTCAATCAAAAGACATATGCATACGAGGATGTGCGTTCTACTAATCAAGACCTTGTAATGACAATTTATGAGCTCAAAGCTAAGTTAAAAAGAATTGAAAAAGATAAGTATGTGAATACTAAGTTTGACAAACCTTCAATTAGGATAATTATTCTGTTACACGATAAACAAAAAAATTTATACAAAAGAAAAGTAGGATTTCTAAAACCGAGGAGAAAACAAGTTTTGACAAAACGTCATTCACAGACTTCACAAACAAAAACAAAGAACGTTGTTCGAACACAAAAGTCATAGGACCAAGAATGTACAAGTTGAAAATCGATGACAATCATGACTCACATGCAAAATCTACTAAGAGTGTTTCAACCTCCACATGACTAAAAGGTGTTAGTAGTGTTAAAAGACCCTCGAGTACAAGCTCATCACGAAAGAATAGTGTCTTGTCAAACACTAGGATTCAACCACAGACTGTAGAAGTGCATGATAAGAACAATAAAAAGACAAATGTTACATCTCAATTTGAATGTCTGATTAAAACAAAAATTCATGTAGCATATGATATGCTGAAATGCTTTAAAGCGAATGTTGCTGTTTGTGTGTTTATGTGATAAAATGTACTTATTCCTTGTCATGAAAAGTGTTTTGCAAAGTTATAAGTTCGTCTATGAATGCTAAAAGATTAGGAGAGCCTTATTCTTTACACTAGGACTGTGAAATCCTAAACTTGTTATATACCAGTAGTAGTGAAACTAGGTTTGCTGTAGTCAGTCCCTTCAATGCGAAAGAAAAGGACTCTAGTGCTTCACAATCAACTTTACTGTTTAAGCCTAACAATTACATGCGAACTAAAGTGAAAACAAGTAGGAAGTAGCAAAAGTGGTTTAAAAGACAACCAAATTTTAGTTGGTCACCTAAAGAGCGTCACTACTAAAACAACTCCGAGTGTAACAAAGGGTAGAGATAGTGTCGTGTCTCACTCTAAAACGTCAGTCACAATTAAGAAATGAGTAGCCAAACCGTCCACTCTTCCATTTGTGTTTTCTCAATGTATTGCAGGTGATACAACTTGTACTATGGATTGTTGATAGTAGATGCTCAAAGCATATGACTAGAAATCTTAAACTGCTAAGAAATTTCTTAGAGAAATTCACGGGAACAATCTGCTTT
>BQNB010208765.1:0-10384 GCA_026074375.1 Tanacetum coccineum
TTATTGAAATAACGTGGTGAATTTTTAGGCATGTAAATTGTAGTTTTCAAAATTATATTTGGCTAATAGAGAGCATTTTCAGAATTGATTTAGACTAAATTGGTATAGAAATTTATGTAACAAAATCATAAGTAGGTGTATAGTTTGTTAGGCCCATTTAATGACATAAGTAGATAACTGATATCTAGCACAGGGAAAAGAACCAAATAATGTGCAAACTGTTTGCATTGATTCTTATACATTAGTTGAGCTACAAAACTAATTAAACTAATGGAACTTTGTAAAACCTGTAAAATGAATATTCGTAATTTGAAGGTGAAAAAGGGAATCATATGCATTCGCATTAATTGGACATCAATCGTGCATCTCGACAACACATACATGAATATGTATACACCTAATGCTAACACATCTGTGTTTTCGATACATCTACTTTTAGTGAAATCAATATTTACACTGTCATAAAAAAGTACACCCCCTAGACATACAGGCAAGTCATATGCAAACATATCCTCAAGCATTTACAATCATTCCACCTGCCAAAAAATAAAAACCAATCACAGCCCCAATATATGGTTCAAAACATTTTGTCAAAACACTAAGAATAAGTTAGGACAACATGCTTCAACATTAAGCTAGAATAACATGCTTGAAGCTTTAAGCAAGTACAGAAAGAAAAAGCAGCTCACATTAACTCATTTTTGCTCACAAAGTGAGCAACTAACACATACAACAAAAACAAATGACACATATATTTAAAGCTTTTTATCTAGTTGAGTATTTACCAATAACGTCAATATTATCATGACCAATCTCGTACTAATTATAGTGATTATATTGCAGTTTGTATTCATCAGTAGCCAACATCATCACCCTCTTGATACTCTTAAATATCACAGATTCAGCACATTATCACCACCTCACTTTTTCTTCTTTCTCAGAATAGTGGCAGCAAGTAAAAGAGCAGTGTCATAAAATATGCAAGATGGTACATAGTAAAGGTTTTACATACCTTCATTTGGTAACTTGCTAAAAAAAATTGAATCCATTTCCTTTTTACGGTGCATTACGCCTTCTCGAACCATTCAAGTAAATATGAATGACGCACATCTCACAGCTACAACATCAATAAGTGTCTATGCATTATCTCCATATCCCCTTTAGTTGACTTTAAATTCACTTTAGAGACATGATCTCTGTTTGATACCTTTTCTTTTCTCTTCAACTTGGCTCCAAGCCAAGTACTAAACGGCCATCACGGTTCTGCCAATACCAACAGAAAACGCCCGCAGTATTACGAAATGTGATTATCCCACTTTCATAAGCATACCCAAACAACCAACATTTTAATAATGTGCGGTTTATGTACAATTCCAAACAGCCCCTACTTAAATAATGTGGAAGTTGCAATTTCATATCCCGTGAGGCCTGATGATAAACAGTTTTTACATGTAATCCTATACAGGTCAATGTTCTATTTCGTTCCTATACAGACTCTAATCTAATAATAAGAAGTTTTTTACATGCAATCCCAAGTAGCACCTAATCCCAAACAACACCTAGTCTAATGTTAAACAGTTTCTATTTGCCCTCTGTTTCTAATTTTGTTTATCCACAAATTAACGGAGGTACAACGAAGAAGAAATTAAGAAAAAGGCTTATAAGAGAATCAAATATTCTACTTATGCCGACTATCCAGGAGTGTTTTGCAAGGTGTTGTACATACGTATATTGTACTAAAAATGTGTCATGGCCAGTAAAAAATAGTGTTTTAGATCCAATATCAGAAATCTAATTTTACCTTAATCGATATAGTTCAGCCTAAAATCAGTACATTGTGTGCATCATGAAATGAAATTGTAATTAATAACAGGTTTGTGGCAACTTTGACTCATTAATTATGTATTACTTAAGCAGGTTATCTTTATTTCTTAACGGGTCAAATAGATCATAAAAGAAGTTAAATATAAGCTCACATTCCTAAAAGTGCAGATCCTAATTTGAAACTAAGCTACTTTGACTACAAAAGTCAAAGCAATGACAAATTTATAACGCCCGTGCTTTACCTGAGATTTAGGTGAAGAAAATGCATTCCATAACATTGATGACCCATTCCATTTCCATTTTCATCACTGGATCCTGTTACAATTATTTGTCCATCAAGAGAGTTGGGAAGGTAAATAACTCTATATGTATATGCTTAGTAAGAGTTGCCAACTGTAATTGCACATTTCATGCGAATACAACATTCCAACTCATCTCATATTTTCTATAATAAGGGCGGTATAACATAGATATGGAAATTTGCAATTATTTTCCTATAATTGATATCACCTCATGAGCTATTTTCCTATGGTTACGCAACCTAAAACATTGACATACGCAAGGCGATACAATCTAAGTGACTGCCAAAAGGCCAGCCATGATTACCTTGAGGAGGAAACACTGGTTTAAACATTGGTGGCTCGAGGACTGCGCTATTCTTTAGCATCTGGAAATAAACACCAACTCACAAAGCCCTAAGTGTCACGAATTCTGTGACACTCCAAAGGTGATGGAGTAGAATTAAAAAGGTAAACTTGGTCCACTTTTTTTGGCATTTAACTCGTTTTCGCCCCTTACCCTTCCGTCGAATTTTCCATATCCTAATTACATAAATGGATTGGTAAATGTTGGTAGCAAAGGTAAAAGACACTGGCGTTACAATAGGTAATGGATTAGCATCCATGTTAACTTGAAATGAGATTTAGACACACGAAGATGAGACGGTCGTCGAAAACACCAACTCACCAAGCTAAAGTGTCACGATTCTGTAAACACTCCAAAAGTGATGGAGATTAAAAAAGTAAAATTGGTCCTTTTTTGGCATTTTTAAGTGAACTGGAATCCAACTTACCTATTTTAAATTGGATTTAACTTTAATAAAAACAAATGAAAGTGTAATAAGCATATATAGGCAACAATCGAAACGCAAGTAAGTACGCACCGTGACTCATAAAATTGGCTGACCCATTACCAACAACAGCGGTTTCTGAAGCAGCCGCTCTTTCTTTCTATATACCTGTAACAACAGTGAGTTGCAGAAAGTTAGTACACTTCAGTTTGCGATTAAACCATTAAGTTGCAAAATACAACTACACATCATTGCATACCACTATATGATATGTAAAATTATACCATAAAAATAAGAAAAATGAAATTTCTTAAAACTTACCTGGTAAGTTTATGAAGAAACACATCCTTTCCAAATAAGTAAAGCGGCGGCCTTTGCCAATGCTTCTTGTTAAGCCGTTCACAAATTTGCCTATGATCGTCTTGTCGAGTGTTTGGTTATGAGGCCACAGTTCTCATAACCGTTGGATTTTAAAATCTACAAAAAAGCAAGCAAGAATAAGTATTACAAAATTATAAGCAGACATAATAAACACATGAAACATTGTAAAAAATCAACATATGGTAAATCAAAAATTGGCTCAAAGGAAACACAATTAAAAAAATGAAAATCCAATTACCTTACCTAGAATATGGATAGGCTGCCTAATTACGTAAGCCCACAACACCCGAATCCTCAATAAATAAACCTTTTGGACACATAGGAAATAGAAATTCCAGAAACATACACCCACAACCGTCTCAAAACATTATGAGCATATGATGATAAGGAAAATACGTCAATGCAAATACTCTAGGCAATTATTTAAGTTTTAGACGGAAACCTCATCATTTCAGCAAAGACGCACATTTGGCCTGTTAAGTGTATTAGTTTGATGGATTGGGTAGAAAGGCTACATATGAATGGTTAACGAATATATAGAAAGGCTACATATGTACAATACTTAATTTTTTAATCAAATTATCATTTTTTTAATCCAACACTCAGTTAATGCTTCTCTCAGTAATGCTATAGTGATGAGTTTTTTAATCAACTTAATTACAACTACTTTTCCAAACATTCCTATAATCAATTAGAGCAACTACTTAATTACAAATTCTCGATCATTTTTCTACAGTTTAGGCTTTCAACGCTATTCATAATCAAATAGAGCAACTACTTAATTACAACTACTTTTTCAAACATTCCTATAATCAAATGCAGCAACAACAACATGCCCAAAAAAACCTAGAGGGTGTTTGGGACTGCGTTATCGACATAAACAACTCCACTGGATAAATCTGTGCCAAAACTCTCATATAAAATCTATTAACCTCAAAATAAGCAATCCCAAATAGAACTCACCATTATCTACATATCTTTTTCTGCATATCTCCAACCTACTTCACCCTGTTTACTCACTAAAAACATAAAGTAAACACCTTTTTAAACAACCATCAAATGCCTATAGCATCCCACAATCCAAGATAACATAAAAAAATAACAAACAAAATTTAACCTCTAGAAACTCAAAACTGTAAATGAACATCAAAGAAGTTAAACCCATTTTCAATTGACACTCGAACATTGAAACCTACCAACCGTAAACAAAATTAAATACTTACCACCACCGTAAAGATGAAAATGAGTGAAACTTACTTTTTATAAAAATTGTGCTTACATACTCGATTCTTTAATCCTGCCACTGCTAGTGAACCGTGGGTGATTGTTGATTCTTCTCCGCCGCCCATCTTTCTGTATGATTAAATCTGCTATGCTACCGGATCGAAGGTTTGTGTGTGTGTGTTTTCTTGTTTGGTGGAAACCGCTGCGGGAAAGAAAAGAGGCGGTAGTATTGTAAATATGGGTCGGTGGTGGATGGACACCTGGCTTATTTGTGTGCTTATGAGTGTACAGAGAAGAAGAGATGTGTGGGAGAGATGAATGGGTTTACATTTGTTTAATACAATAAGTGATTAAAATATTGATTTAATGATTAAAATAATAGTTACTGTAGCATTTGTGAGAGAACAACAAAATGATCTTTAGTATATAGTAGTAATGTATACAAAGGCATTTTTACTTGTTTGATGCTTCGGATTGATTTGAGCATACATATCGTGACATTTTAGTCCAAATTTTAGATCAAAAATTTATTACACAAAAGATTCTAGTTTTATTGTACAAGTCATGTTATGTATTATCCATGTGAATTCGAAATAGAAAACTAGAATTACATTATTTTATCACTAGATTGGGGAGTTGTCCATCGAGGCTTATAGAGTTATAGTACAAAGAGCATACGAATGGCGAATTTACTTCCCATCCTTGATGCACCGGTATCTCACAAGAATCTAGTCATGTTAGTCATGTATTTGATCAACAGCTTAGGAGAGAAGTACAAGCAAGTGGCGACAATCATCCACCACAGAGAACCTTTTCCCACGTTTAATGAAGCATGTTCATGCTTAGTCTTGAGGAATCCCGATTAGCCTGAACTACCAAGAATTGAACACAACAAGATAAACAAATGGAAACCATCTGAACAACCATGGCAAACAGCACACATCCCCTTTTTATGGGACCAGGTCTCAACCTTCTCAGCCGAATTATGTGAAACTCTCATAATTGTTTGCGTATTCTAGACCCAAAGATCACGAATCGAAGTGTAATTTGAAATTGAGATGTAGGTGTTGGGGTTGATGTTCGGACTTAGCCGTAGTTAACGAGCTTTTTTTTTTTGGTAACTATGGTTTCCGCTTGTTATGCTGATTAATCCACGGGGTTTGAACCCACCACCACACAGACTCAAACCAGGTAAAGCCCTCCCTTTTCAGAAGGTTGGTCAGAATTGTTTGCACCTATCAAGAATCGTAGTTAACGAGCTTAAAATGTGAGATATGGAGCTTTATGATTAAGAATCAAGGCAATTGAAACAAAAGTGCAAGTAAGAAGTGAGTTATGATTTTGTCCCACATAGACTAATGAACAAACATGAAAGCAACATACAAGTAAAGGCATGAAGGGTTTTATTGTTCCAACGTATACTATCATGAATGATCTTTGTCATAAACTTCTTTATGATAGCATTCGTTGGATTCATTTTTCGATCGGTAAGACAAAACATGATAGCATTCGTTGGATCCATTTTTCGATCGGTAAGACAAAACTTAAGCCTTAAGGTAAGACAAAACATGATAGCATTCGTTGGATCCATTTTTCGATCGGTAAGACAAAACTTAAGCCTTAAAGCATATACATTGCTTATGAAGTTTTGGCCCAAGCTTTGGGTCGTGTTTCATTTTCTTTTCAAGGTTAGCTCGAATAATCTTTGTAAACCTCTTCCATATCACATATTTGACTTGATAACTATTCATGTTGTCTATAGCTTTCCTTTGTTGTTGAAGTACATGCATAGTAATAGAAAAATCAGTTCTTATAGTTCAGATAATAGCAATCGCCAAAATAGAGGCATGTGCACGCGAAAAGATGTGTAGCTTACTTTGGGTTGACACCGAAATACAACCGGACCAAACCACACACCAAGCTTTGCAAGCTGAAGCCGAAACCATAAAACATTAATCTAGTTCTCAAATAACATTTGTTCATTCCATAGAAAATAGCTGATAAACAAGCATAAAGGCTTAAATACAAATAACATCCATTTTGGAACACCATAATTTACACACACACAATTCACATAACTCTTAACATTTAAATAACTTAAGAACTGCTCTTGAAGGGAATGGCCCTGATGACAACTTGATGATACAAGGCAGCGAGTGCAGCTCCAATGAAGGGACCGACCCAGAAAACCCACTGCGAATTACACATATTCCCGATTAGTATATCCATCTCAAATGGTTTTATATATGTTGTTATGTGAATAAGGTTTGAAATGGTCACTTACGTGGTCGTCCCATGCGTGGTCCTTGTTGTAGATGATTGCGGCTCCGAGACTTCTTGCAGGGTTGATACCAGTTCCGGTGATGGGGATGGTGGCTAAGTGAACCAAGAACACAGCGAACCCGATTGGGAGTGGGGCCAAAATCTGCATCCAAACATAAATATTTACAAATTTTGACACAGAGAGCAATTCTATGCCCGACATACTAGGCCCGGGCCAATTATGGCCAATTTCATTGCCTTAAATCTTTTTAGGCATCTTAAGCTACAATAACAAACTATGGCAAAGAAAGCACTACTGCACTAGGAAACGTAAAGAAAAACATATTGCACATGACACCATCATCATCACTAACATGCCAACACAAAAAGAAGATAGAGACATAAAGCTACTTGCCAACTTTACAAGATTCTACCCACAAGAAAAAAACAACACAAAGGGTTATTTGGTCATTATCCTTAGAGAATAATTGAGCCTTCTTTACAACATTGAGCCTTATCCCCTAAACCACTAATTGGGTAGTATTAAGAACATCTTAATTATTTATAAGATCAAACTAGTCACCAAGAGAATAAGATTTCTTTAAAAAGCATATTCTTAAAAACAATCAACTCCGATAGTAAAAATTACTTAATTTTCAATTATGAAAGTCCAAACTAGAAGATGTTAGCGAGTCGTTTTCTCAGTTAAATTACTTGCTTATCCCATATATTGGTTTGGATATGCACATGAATAGTTGGTTAGATGGTTAAGTAGGACATATGAGCAACTAAGAAAGCAAATATGAGACTGAAAAGTATACATACAGGAACATGCGAGTCTCTGGCGCTCCTCTTGGCATCAGTGGCCGAAAAGACGGTGTAAACAAGGACAAAGGTACCAACAATCTCAGCACCAAGACCATCACCCTTGGTGTAACCATGGGCTACAACATTGGCTCCACCACCCAAAGTAGTGAACTGGTTCTTGCCCATGAAGCCCTTGACCACACCGGCACCACAAATGGCACCAAGGCATTGCATAACCATGTAGAACACTGCGCGAGTCAAAGATAGCTTTCTTGCCAACAACAAACCAAAGGTCACAGCAGGGTTAATGTGTCCTCCTGTTCCGCACCAACAAAGAACACAAGATTTAATTTTTATCCAAACAACAAAAGCTGAACTAAAAGCGAAAGTAACACTAATTCAATAAACCTTCTACTTTGAAGCACACTTACTTTAGAAAATTGATAACTTTAACTTAAAAGACATAGAGGATCTTCGTGATTTTAATTTTTTAAATCCATACAAATAGAAACATTCAAAATTGTCTATTAGACCATCAGGAAGATCCAAAACAGTCATTTACACACTAAATTGACACTTATAACATAAAGAAAGCACCAATAACACATGCTTTAGGTTTGTTTTGCAGAAAAAGGCCTAACTTGAAACAAGGGCCATGTAGATAATATATCTAAATCAAGAGTAAATCCATGAAAACCTTGACTTGAAGCAAACTATTTAAAAAAGAGTTTTGCTAGAACCACAAAATGTTTACAAAGAAACATCCACAAAATAGAGTTGGCATTGTGTGATTGGTGTTTTTTGCTTTAGTTTCTCTTTTTTCTCTTTGATTGAACCAATCACACATTGCCAACTCCATTTTGTGGATGTTTCTTTGTAAACATTTTGTGGTTCTAGCAAAACTCTTTAAAAAAATGAAACAAAGAAGGTATCTTCTTAACTTTACTTTCTAAATAAACACTTACATCATAAAGAAAACACCAATAACACACCCTTTTAGGTATGTTTTAGACCAAAAAACACAATTCTAAACAAGGGTTGTCTAGATAAAAGAAACAAATATATCTTCTTGAGATTTAAGTGTAAAATTCAAGAAAACCTTATCTTGAACCGTAATTAGACTTTATAACTTTTCACTCAAAAATGTCAAATAGACCATCAAGAACATCTCAAACAGTCACTAAACACTGAATCAACACTTATGAGTCATAGCATAACCAAAACACATAATCATAAAACTAATTAACACTTCAAATAATAAATATAACAAGGGTTTTGCAGATAAAGGGAAAAAAACATTTTCTTGATAAATTATTGTAAATTTCAAGAAAACCTTATCTTAAACCATTATTAGACTTTTTAACACAAAATCATAAAGTTATTTAACAACTAAATACATAAATAAAACAAGGGTTTTTCAGAATATATACCTGAGATACCAGCAGTGCAGTAGACAAGTGCAAAGATCATACCACCAAAAGCCCAAGCAATCCCTTGAATACCAACAGTCCCACACTTTGTAGGAGACTTAACAACTCCCATAACAGTCAAAACAGTGATATACAAAAACAAGAAAGTTGCTATAAACTCAGCAATACCAGCTCTATAAAAAGACCATGAAGACAACTCTCCTGGCTCAAACAAAGGTGCTGGTGGTGGTTCTTTGTAATCTTTGTCAGTTTGAGCTGAGTTTCCTATTGGTTGTCTTTTCTTGAGGAAGTATGTTTGCTTCCTAGCTTAACATCTTCTTCTTTGCCTTCCATTTTGGCTTGTTGAAGTTTATAGATACAAAGAGTTTGTACTAGAAAGTGGTGAGTTTGTGAAGAGATGGGATGTGTTTTGAAGTGGTTTTATAGGTGGTGTTGTGTTTTTTTATTTGGCTTTGAAGCTTCACTTATGAGGTTTGGTGAGTTGTGTCGTATGTCACATTTATCTTGTCTCATGATTAAATGTTTTTTTCTGAAAAAATTGTTTTAACCTTTTTCAACATTTTTGATACTCTTTCACATTTGGGTTTTTCCAGGGCACATGTTAAGGTGGGGACACAGGCTGTGTGTCACAGCCTGATTGGCCAGCAATTATTGTTATTAATCATTATCAGGCCTCACAAATAACTGCTGGCCAATCAGGCTGTGACACACAACCTGATGTCCCCACCTTAACATGTGCCCCTGGGGCACATGTTAGAAAAACCCTTCACATTTATCATTCATCATGATCAAAAAAAAATTAAAAAGCTTTTTTCTAGTTTTTTTAACATTCTAAGAAAAAAAGTTTAAATTGATAAAAAAATCTTCAATCTATTTATTTTTTTTAGGTTTTGAATAACCTTTCCTAAAACATTAGCGCCATGCATTGAGCATTTGTTTTATTTTTTAGTCAAAAGTTCGGATTAAACTTATTATCTAATTCTTTATAATTCTCTTTGACAAGTTAACTAAACGTTTGCGGTGAAAGAATTATATCATCGAGTACAATCCTTCATTGGTTTTAACATGTTATCTTTAATAAATGCAACTTTTTGAGTTTTATGACCATAACTTTGAAATGAGAGTAAGAAATATGTAGGCTTAGTAATCAAATTAATGTTGTGGTTGTGATGTTTTATTTGCATGTAGCACAAAAGAAATCAAACTGTTCATATATTATTTCTTTCTTCAAATGCATAGTTAATTAGAATTTGTAATTTTCTAGATTAAGTATAGTTTTATATGAATACGATTGAAGAGTGTTGTTTTTTTAAGGGTAAAAGCCATAGAATACCAACCTACTTTCTGAAACTTACCACAATGAACCATTTACTTTTTTATTACCGAT